>WAAD01030046.1:199606-223041 GCA_013389945.1 Fregata magnificens
CCTGCCTGCCCCGGCGTCTCTCCGGGCATCCCCGGGCCGCTCCTAGGGTCTCCCCGCAACCCCCCGGGGCTGGGGGGCCCAGCGAGGCCGCCCTCCGCGCTCCAGCCCCGTGGGGGGCAGCAGGTCTCGGAGGCGAGGCTGGAAGAGGAGGAAAACAACGGCTCCCCTTCCCTCCCCAACGTCGTTTCTGAAAGCAACCAAACCTCCCCCTTCCACCCAGCCGGTTCCCCGCGGGAGCGCGGAGCGCGTCCTTGCCGTGGCTGCCTCTCCTCCCGCGCAGGAGAGATTTCAAGCCCTAACCCTAGGAGGGAGGCAGGCGAGACAAGGCCAGACCAGGATTTGGCCCTGCCGAGAGCCCTGGTCACCCAGCCGCCCCCCTGGGCTGTGTTCGGCCCAGGGCGTCTCTCCCCGCTTTCACGTGCACCCACATCGTTACTGGGACTGTCCCCCCGTCCCCCCCCGAAATCTCAGGGAATCGTCATGATGTTTTTCAACACTGCCCTGGTGAGAACGTAAAAGAAAACCAGCCCAGGCATCTCTGAAATTACAGGTCTGTTCCACTTTCCAGATCACATCGGCTTTAAGGAAACCTAGACCATATCTCAGGCTTTCCACGGTGAGAGGCTGCTGTGAGCTCTTCCCTGTCCTGCTCCCTCATGCCCCAGTCCACGGTGTTTTGTCAGTTCTGGGTGTAATTCAAACACAGCCAACCGTATCGCTGCTTTGTGCATTTTTATTTACTTCACCGTTTTAATAATACATGAGAAAGCAACTTTAAGCCCGATTTCAAAATTTAAAACAATTTATCGCAAATTTTACATTACAGCAAATTTTAATTCAGCGCACAGCCTTATAACTATTTAGAGATCAGGAAGCAATGGTTACCTGTCTCTGGGGAAAGGGCCAAGTATGTGGGGGGAACAGACAAAAACCCAACCCCTGTGGCTCGCTGCTGCCAGTTGTAGTATTTAAGAGCTAAGCAAGGGAGCAGGATCAGGCCTTTATGCCGGCATCATGAAATTTGCCTTCTATTGCTTTGCAGCTGGGAACATGCAATTATGAATCCTGAAAGGAAGCGCAGCAATTATCTGTGTGGTTTCTGTGAAATAAGGTCTTTTGAATAAAGAATCGGGGGAAATTTTGAACATGGTGGCTATTGCTTTTATTTCCACTCAATTTCTAGTAGAACTGATTAAGAATGATCATTACATTTAGGCAGCAATCAGCATATTTCTGTTCCTTCCTTGGCACCCCAGAGATTAAGATCCCTAAAAATCTAATGCAAAGGAGAACAAAGCAAACACAATTTAAAAGTTCATCACTTAGTCACAAAGCTCAGAGGCAGAGGAGAGGGCTGGATACGCTTCCCATAAATGGACATCTCCAACATAAAAATTGTACACATACTATTGACCTTTAAAACTGGCTACTAGCTTTACAGTAAAGTCAATAATGAAATAAACTGCCATAGTATGCTATCTAATTAATCATTTAGATTTGTTTCATTAGAGGGACACTTGCCGTATGCAGTTCATCCCAAACTTCAGGCATTGTAAACCTAAAATGAGCAGAAATTCCCCTACGGTGTTCTTGTGATTTTTTTTTTCCTGTAAAACAATTTATTAGAAACACTAACTAAGGTTTTCTGAAGGGGCATATGGGAATTTGAAAGCTTAACTCGGGAACTATAAACTAAATGATCTATTTTAATTGGATGAGACTGATGAAATGCAAAAAAGAAATACGCATTGAGGAAAGTAAACTAGATTTAAGCTGCTTAATGTCTAATAATTTTAAGATGTAGCAGTGGTATCCGAAAGAAAGCTGATTTTTATATTAGGTTTTTTTAAAGTATATGATAGCGACTGACAGTGTCCCTTTGCAATGGTGTTGGGCTGTAAACCCCAGTAATTCATATTCACATGAACACACACGTAAACTTGAAACATTGGAGATTTAAAAAAAAAAAAAGGAAGCACATGGTATAAAATGATAAAAAAGATTATGCTAATAAAAGCCAAATGGCAGCAGGAGCAGCAGCAGCAGCTAGAACTGCTGGATAAGGCGCCGGCGCTGTGAGGTCTTCCGCAGCAGTCGTCTGTAGTCATAGGGATTATCTTCGGTTTTACTCTCTTCCAGGGGGCTTTCTGCAACCCTCGACCTAGGGATTAAGCGCAGAAGTGTTTTAGAAATTAAAGTCAAAACATTTACCTTGGCAAACGCTCCTAATCGACTGCTTAACCTCCACCCTCAGGGGAAAAAATAAAAGGAGAAAGAAAAAAAATCAACTGACTTTGCTAGGCCTCTTCCTGTGCTGCATAAAGCCGGCACCTCTGAACAAACACATTATATACTAAGAGCAGATGAACACAGAAGAACAACATGTTCTTCTACGAAGGGGACATAATAAAAGGACATAAAAACGTAGAGAACATGGGGGTGCTTTGCAGTAGCGTTTGCCTGATGGTTACTGAACCAGATTTTCAGTTGGCGTAAATTTATTTGCTCTGTTTTTAACCTGCCTGTGGAGCTCACTGTAAGTGTCCATCTCATTTTATTTTTTTTTTTCAGATGGCAAGCTGCATTTTGGAACCCACCTCTGACAGGCTGGAATGGTGACCTGCCACCAGGTGTTACCATGGAGCAAGATTAAAAATAGAACTCAGTTATTGAAAAAGTATATTACTCTGAAATAACTACAAAAATTTGTAGTGTTCTACATTAAAGGTGTACCCCACCACTGGTCCTACATCAGCGTCGAAGGTAAAGTGCCAAATAAAAAATATTCAGTGATTCACTTCTGTAGATTGAAATGACTGTATAGTCCTTAGATCCAGGTGACCCCATTCAAGAGGTACCAAAGTGCAGAAATGTTTATTAATTGCATTCATCTGCCCTCAGAGGTAACAGTGTAAATTTAAAAGTTACACAGATTTTTTTTCACTGTGACTAATTAGGATGCAATCAGAGCAGCACATAGTAAAAGGGAAAAAATTCCTTTTAGTGAGCTCAGTGGCAAGATCCTCATTCGTCTAAACCAGACCTCAGGGTGAAAGATTTGGTGTAATTAACAGCCCTAGAAATGCAACTTTTTCCAAGGGATGTAAACGGTATGGTAATTCCCTGATATAATTATTTTTAATTCCATGCCTTCACAACACCTTCATAAAACTAATTTAGACCCTACCTGAAAAAATGCCAAAAATAAAATCCGTAAGGGGCACAAGACATTCTACAAACATTTTCTTTACGACTATGGATACATTTTCAAATTCAGCCATCGTCCCAGACTTAGTGTTTTCCTTAAGCCTTTGACCGAGATATTTTCCACGTTTTACGTACATATACAAAGACACAAGAAGATACAAATATGTGAAGATATATAAATAAGTGTTTGCACGTGCAGTGTGAGTGGGTGCATTGGCAAGAGTGAGAATACGCATTTCCTTAGCCCAGCAGAGGTCATCCTCTATGAAGTCTATGTGGGGAGAGAGGAGGTCTAGCAAGCCCTCCCTTTAGGGGTTTTCTCCTGGCTGTCCACCTTGGTGGGGTCCACCACAGGCTATAAATGCATACGCTGCTACAGGACAGCAGGAAAAGGAGGCAGTCAAGCCGGTGTCTTATCTGCAGAAAGCAGGCAGAAAGTTCAGTGCACACCCACCCTCTTTAAAAACTAACTGACCAGAAATACAAGTTTTAGGTTGTGCTTTAGTTTAATTTGATTTTAGATCAGAGATTTACAGCAGGATGTCTGCCCATCTCATCTGGCACTTGGGAAGCCAAAAACGAGCAGGCAGGCTGAACACCAATCATACTAGCATTTGTCCCTGTTGCATCAAGATGGGAAATTTTCAGTTATACATTTTACAAGTTAATTTGGCAAGATTCTCTGAATAAAATAATGGATTTATGTCTAATTTGAAAGTGTATCCTTCTTTTTATATGAATCTTTTGAATATCTCAACAAGGATATACAACATTTATTTTTCCTATTATTATTTTGTATGAATTACCGCTCAGTAGCTCTTAAAATTGAAGTCCTGCGCTCAGCTGGGTGTCTCTTCTTTCTTGTGGTAGAACTGCTGTCCTTTGAGGTGGAATCAGCAGATGAAATTTCGTGGTAGTAGATATCTAAATCTAGCACTTTGCTCAGACTGTCAATAAATAAGTACACTAAGTTAACAGTTTGACTTTTCAATTTTATATTCAACATGCAAAAATAAGGCAACCAAATATCATTACTAGTTGTGTTTACGTGTTGAGGATCTAAGGAAAAATATATATAAGCACAAGAAAACACTCTCTGAAATGTGGCTGCTGTACAATGCAGATACTGAGAATTTTGAAATGCTGAATACTTCATAAAGCAGACGTATATGACTGGAATTGTTTGGGTTTGCCATTATATTCAATGGAGAGGCATTTTTGTGGTATAATTCATCTGACCTATTTTAGATATCTCTCTGAGGAAGAGATGAATCATTTTCCTAAAGATGACTTTTTTTTTCTCTGAGTACAAGAAGAGAGTCTAAAGCAACTAGTTCAGATATCGGTGTCAATAATGCAGATACCTCTTATTTTGTTAGATGAATGCTATCCAGGCTATCATACATACAGAAAAAAACAATCCCAACATCCAGTTTAGAATGGCTGTGGAAAAAATAATACCCTAAAAGCTCAAGTTCAGAATTCAATTCTCACATTGGTAGAAACCAGAAATAACTCATTGATTTCGGTTGCTATGTTCTACTAATACGGAGTCAGCACATGAAAGAAGATGCAGTCATGGACCTGGTTAACTAGATTTGAGATGAGTGAAACCTAACTGAGGCCAAATGAGAGAAAACACTAGATTTGGATTTTTTTTTTTTTTTGGCTAAACAGGAGACAACAATAGGTGTGAAGTATTTTCAGGATCCAAATGACATCGGAAGAAGAGGGGGACATGGACATTTAAGTGAATCCTTTAAGCAGTGGCATAATCAAGTGCAATTTAAACTGTGGTTGAATGACGCTAGAAGCTGTGAGCACATATTATGTGCATATAATGTCATGTAACTTCCTTTAAGATACATATTTTAGATACAGAGTTTGTATTGTGCAACCTCAGCTGAGGATAGTGCTAAGAGCCCATTCATCTTGCATCTATGACCAGGCTACCACAGCACGCATGCTATGGTACCATAGCAATGTCACTGGGGAGCAACAAAAAAGCTTAAGTATAGAAACACAAATAAAATAAAGCTATGATGTATGTCAGGAGCTGTGAACCACGTCTACAGCACCCGTAAGGATCTAAGATACAGAAGGGCAGAATATTTCTATTGCTTGCTTTATTTCTGCAGAGATCCATCAAATTAAGTTAGATACACTGTGAAGAAAAGACTTCTCGTTGAAATTTCAAGGGCTACTCTTCTTCACCTGTTATTAATAATTATTGTTTTAATTTTTTATGATCTATTTCCAAACAGTCACATATTTTTAGGAGATCATTTTAACAGTCTTTGTATTTTTGCTAACAAAAAAGAACTGGTTGCTCATTTGCTTTGACTGGAATTTTAAGCACCTTCAATTATTTTCTGTGTCAGAACTATCTTTGATGTGGACCTTATCTTAACTTGTTATTATGCTTGTGTTGCCATGGTAAAGGGCCATGCTGTAGTAAAACTGAACGACTGAAGTCTATAATGGATTTTTGTTGTTGAAAATTGCATATTTTAACTTTGTATACGATGCCCTTCCTGTGAATCACCAAATTACCATGCCTTTTTAAAATGCTTTATTCTCCTGGTTGAAGTACAGCTATGAACTATTTCTAGAGTACTAAAATGACAATAGTGAGACAATGAAAAAAATTACCTTTCTTTTCTTGGTTTCCGTTTTTCATCTTGTATTGATTTCTAAGAAAATACAAAGTAATTAAAAAAATACTAAAAGGAAAGCTTATGCAAAGATACAGTTCATCAGTATGTTAGGTAGGAGAGTGTTGTATATTTTTCATTAAAAGAAAATATAATCTAATTTGCTGAGCAAGCGCCCCAGAAAAATCTCTTTTCAGAATCTTTGAGAATGGGATTAGCACTGCTACTCCCAAATTTCAGTTGCCATACTGCGAAAAAAAGCTAAAGTAACCACAATCAGAACACAAAAGGAGATCTAAAACTTTCAAATATCTATAGTTGTTTTAATGAAGTTGACAATGTTATCTCACTGAGGCAAATTTACTGTGATGCCATGAGAACTTCCATGAATACAGGCATCGCAGTGGGAACAGGCATAACCCTCTTCTCATTAATGTCAATACAGTCTTGTCACAGGTTTTAGTAGAATAAAATGGACATTTAAAAAGCAGTATACTAGGTGGCAAAACCACCTTTAGGATACAAAACATCCAGAAATGCAGAGGAGAGAGATTTATAGGGAATGTGAAAAATTTCTAATCTCTAATAGATTTCTGTCCCTACAACCAAAACAACACTATGCTGCAGCATCTAAAGCATCACACTTCAAAAGCAGTATTTTTAAGTGCAGATGGTCTTAATTTTGGTCTTAATTGTGTTTCTTGCAAACGAGTGAGAAAACTTATTAGAATTAGTGAATTGTACCATTGCAAAGTCACTGAGAACCAGAAATCCTGATGGACAGACACTTTTTATGTAGGTAAATGCACAAGACATACAATTTTAAAATGATAGGCTGATCTAAAGAAATATACCCCAAAATAAACTTTTAGTGCCTTGTATGAACAATGGACTATTGTCAGACTTCATTTATACCTGTGCGCCCCTTTAGCTCCTTTGATATGCAAGGAGATGAGTGCGAATGGAAGGTGTCTAATTAGTATCTGTAACATGATGTGAGAGAAATATCTGTTTTTGCAGAAGGCAGAAGAAATTTTTCACAAAATTGCACTCATATTGTGTGCCTTCACTTTCAGGTGATCTGGGTTTGATAATCATCTGTGAACACCTGCCAGTCACAGAGATTTTTAATCAGGTAGAAAATTCATGATAGCTGGAAAAGCTGACTACCTTCAAATTAGAGCTCAATGACTTGCCCGCAGTCTAAGAATTTAAGAACTAGTAGGTCCCCTTTCTAAGCTTCAGTGTAGTGGATATTTACACTGAACCTTTCCCTTACTGGTGTTAGGAAGATGGGCTTCTCTTTTTCACGCCTTGAAAAATACAACTAATTGAAGGTAATATTGGTTAATACCTTGAAAAACTGCTGCTAAAAATTAGTTTAAAAATTCCCTGGCATTACTGCAATTTTTGTTCGCGCTGATGCGATAGCTGTTTTCTGATATGGAGCTGGCCACGTAACAAATGAGCTTTCAGAAAATACTATGTTCCTGACTGTATAGTCTTGGCTTTCTAAATATGCATTTACTTCAGAATTACACTTCACCTCAGAAATTTCCTAATGCAGAACTCAGTGTCATGCCTTTCATTCCAGTCCTTTAAGCCACCAATCTTGCTTTCACAAAACAAATCTTATTCTTACATGCCAATTTATTTTTAAGAATATCATTTCTTTTTGGAATATCACTGTTCCAAAGCTGTGTTATTTCAAAGCCCCCATAATAAAACGTAGCCGTATTTGTCTTTTTTGGTATGCCAGACACAACTCTCCCTGAAGGCCCTGGTGACACCTTCTGTTGAGAGGAGAAGCAATTGCTACGGTTAGTTTATTAGCTGGGCTCTCACTGGCTGTTAAAATAGGTCACTAAGATACAGGCACCTCGAGCAAATGAGTTTAATTGCTTTTTTGTTGGAACTGCTTTCTGAGCTGCTTTTGCATTTTCTCTCTTTCTGCTTACTTTCTTGCCTTTTTTTCTATATTTAAGGGTACTGAGGTCAAGAGTGGAAAGCAGCCCTTGGTATCTGAACTTGGACCAGAGGCTATATATAGAGACACTCAAATCCATTAGTCTCCTGAGCTGTTGGTATTTGCCAATTCCTTCATAATCACAATCTGACACATTTGTGAAGGAAGTTACAGTGTGCATACTAATACAGCCTATTTTAATATTTGCTTTCTCTGCAAGATCAGGCACTAATTTAGACACTCAAAATAGCTCTCCAAATGAACCTGTTTCTCTCTCGTGACTTACAAAGAAACTACGGAGAGCGGGCACTTAATTTAGGTATTGAAAGTGCAAATGCTGCTTATGCGTATAATGAATGGATGTATGTTTAGGTACAAAACTAAAAATTGGCCTGACCTAGGGCCCCAATCAAGGTAACTCTGAACCTTAATAATTTCAAATCTAGTTTGAAATGTGAAGTTTGTGGCCTGCCTCCTTTCAGCAGGGCACAGCTTTTATGTTGTATTAGAAAAGAATACAGGGAATCGGGCAATTAGAAAGTTTAGGTTGGAATTATCTGGCAGTCTTAGCCCACAAAAGCTTGCTAAACTCACATGTATTAGAGTGTAGTAGGTGGAGTCTTCTGGATTATTTAATGTCTTAGGCTTCCGTGGCCTCCTTGGGGGTCTCTGCATTGGGCGAGAGTCTTCTACTTTGGCCGCAACTGTAAAAAAGCAGAAGATAGTAATGCTTATTTCTTCACAGAATGGGAGGCTTTTACAAAAATAGGAGAGAATTTCACCAAAGAGAGCAAAAAAACCCCATGTAGCCACTTTTACTGCTTGCAGTAACTCAAGAAAGCAACTGTTTGAGGCATTTCCATGACCAGACTAGAAAGGGGAATGGGTTTATCCGTTTAAGTCCTGACTACCACATGGACACATGCCACCTAACGAATGTCAGGCTGGAACAGCCCAGCAGTCTGCCTGGCACAGGCTTCTCCTTCTGAAAAGGGCTGATGCTCGACATTCAGAGAAGGACTCTGAAGGGTGAAGGCTACTGGAAGGCTGCCATCTCGCAACAGGGACCTGGGTGGTGGGGATGATATTTTTTCAGACTCAAGTCAATCATTAAGGTGCCGAACGAGGGAACTGGCATTAGACCTCCGATTCAGAGGTTAGTCCTCTACATTATCATGGTGTAGATTTCCCCCAAGGTCTCCTGCTGAGGCTGTTCTGTTTCAAGCCAAATCATGTACCACTGGGCAACACAGCGTGACTATGTCCATCACATCCAGTGTAATCTAGTTCAGTGTACTCAACTTCCGGTCTATTTCTACAAAAACTTTCTGCAAACATGCAAAAACTGTTTTCATTCTAATGGAAATGAAATCAAGATTTTAACACAAAATGGAACTGCTGTCCTCTGGCAGTCTCCAAACTCAGAGTTAGATACTGACTTGTGGGTTACATTGGCTGGCACACGGGGAACTAGATAAATGTCTTGGATATCTGCTTGTTAAAAATCTATATGCAATTCTGACAGTGCTAAGATATAGGGCTGCTAAGGGTTCATAGGCTCGTAGGTTCTGAGACCACAGAACTGACTCTGGGGGGCTGAGGAACCACAAATGTTCAATGTGGTGAGCATGATCACCTTACATTCAGCTTCAGCTATAGGAAAAGTTAATAGAGGGCTACGGCAATTCCTTCATGATGAAGGAGGCAGGAGTTGCAGGGCAGCAGAACATCCACAATAGAGATGGGTCATAGGGACACATACAGGGTGATGAATGAAGTCACAGCACAAGGTCTACGCACAGTGAACTGTGTGTCCAGGTATATTGCATTATCCAGTGAGGTTTTAGATTGTCCTTGTCCCATCACAGAAGTATTCAGAGGACAGACCATAAGAAAAAACACCTCCTTACTCATAAATGAATATGGTGTGAGGGTGGAATGAAGATTTAGCTTCCAATGAATTACTGAAGTGTGTTCTGCTGATCTAATCCCCTTTCACCCGAAGTGACTTTAACTCCATAACCCCAATGTGCTAACTACATGTGATTGAGTCTCAGAAGGAAGAATGTATTTTGTTCTCTAATGACCATCAGAAACCCTTTTACACGATAAAAATAAAAACTCTCCCATGTACATCAGGCATCTTTTTAATTAAGGAGGTGGCACAATCATTTAAAATGAGAAACGATCAGTAATACATCAGTGTTGACTCCTGCAAAATTAGCTGTGTAAGTTTTTTGTTATGTGTGATAAATAAAGGCTTGTAAAGGTCATGGATATACAGAGGAGGCAGAATGAATAATGTTAATTTAAATTCTAGTTGGATAATGATTACATTTATTGTTTTAGTTTCTTATCTGAAATGCAGGCTGCTTCTCGTGTAATGAATGAACAAGGATCTTTTAACATTTTGCACTTAAGAGAACAATGGTGTTTTTCTGAGCCAGGGTACAGATAATTCATGTTAAACAATGAAATTTAGATGCAATAAATTCATTTCAGTAACCTGTATTAAATATAAATTACATTCTTTGATTTGAATAGGTATAGCAGGCCTGACTGCACTCTTATGTGGGCTGTTGTTACCCTGCTGCATTTCAAGTGGGCCACCTGGAGTTATCTGAGTTTCCATTTGTTACAGAGTAGAAGCCTATCTTCCCTGTTTTATTTTTAAATGCAACAGGAGCCTAAACTGGAAACAGTACCTTAAAAAAACCCCCCTTAAAATTCAGTATAGTTGAATAGAAACACCTAACCCCTCGTCTGTGGGACATATTCAAAAATTGTGTCAAAGATCGTGACTGCATGGAAATCTGGAAAAAGAAAGTGAAGCCAAATTGAGGGCTTTAGGAGAATCCCAAGGAAAAGGCTCTCATAATACCTAAAGATTTTTTATTGTCCCCTAAGAATTCATCACTATGTATGCTGTTACATTATTTTATTCATCACTGTCAAACACATAAAGCATTATCGTATTCTAGATTACAATTATTCCAGCTGAAATTACTTGTATACTTCTTGCATATGTGCTCTGCAAAGACTCCTCTTACATTCAGAAAACACCATTTTGACAATGATAAGGGTTTTAGTAAAAAATAGCTTTTTGTCTCGGCTCGTGTGTTGTACATATGTATGAGCTATGCAAAGGAATTGAGGGTACAGGCATACCATCTTGGGGCAGGCAGCCTTCTAAGCTTGGACGTCCATCATTCCGTTCTAAAATTACATAGAGGGCTGAAAATGCAATTCTGAGTTTTGTCTCCACATTACACAGTAAGTAAAAAATAGTTTGATGGGTTTAGCTTTCTTTGTTCCACCAGAAAGGGAACCCGTGGTTTCCTTCTGCACTTAGATTTGTATGTTCATTGCTACTGAAATACAGCCGATGTGGTAGTTGCTTGTATCGGATAACTCACTGCACAAAGTAAAATTTGCTTTTTTATTAGTTGCTGATAATTCCAGAAATCATTTACTTAGTAGAGTTAAAGGTGAAAGGCAAATTAAATACCCAAGCCTGATAAATGGTGAGTTTGATGCGCTTGTTTTCCAGATGGCCTATACCTTTCTGCAGTAGGCAATGAAGCATAAAGAAGGAGTAAAATAATTCACTTAATAATAGGCCAATTATGTTGCTTCTAGAGTCCATTACAAAGAAAAGGTTTTTACTGAAGCTCAGTCTCTCCATACTAAAATATTTTATAGCCTATTTTTCCTTAAGACTTCAAGTATCTCTAGCAAGATCTGGCTATGTACTCTATATATAAAAGGAAAGCTGATGCTTTCTATCTAACAAACATTTAAATACATACGTTACAACATTGATATGAAAACCATTCA
The DNA here is from genome assembly GCA_013389945.1 of Fregata magnificens. Taxonomy (NCBI): domain Eukaryota; kingdom Metazoa; phylum Chordata; class Aves; order Suliformes; family Fregatidae; genus Fregata; species Fregata magnificens. The sequence continues at coordinate 211,271 of WAAD01030046.1, forward strand.
GAACAGTACCTGTCAAAGCACTTTGGAAATGTCAGGTTGGCACTATCATCCCTATCCTACTAGCAGGGTAAATGAGATGCACAAAGCAAGACACACTGAGACTTGCTTAAGGTTACATCCCAGTTAGTCATTAGCACAGCTGAGGAGCTGGACTGAAGGACTGTGCTGAGGCTCCCGGCTCTGCAGCCAGCCCATGCCCTGTTGTTATATCTACCTGAACAGGTGCTGCCCGTGCTGCAACACTTTCACATGCCTTAGAAGCAATGCGTAGGAGAAATTGGAAACAAAACCATATAATGCTACACAGACATTCCTTTTTAAAGGTTTTACCAAGAGGTAGGGCGAGTTGAACAAGTTGAAAGGGAGAAGGATTTTTCTCAAACTGCTTAAGTACACGCAGTCAGGACTCAATTAGTCAAAAGAAGGAGGTTTTGCTCTCGTGACATGGATGCTTTGCTTTTGAACCTCAACAGTGAATGTCAGCCATGCTGTAACCCATGCCCAGGAAGTTGTCTCTCTCTGCTGCCCAAACCTGAAGCAGACTGTCAAAACATACATTTGATCAAGTGATGATGGAAAGTTCAATAAAAGTTAAGGTCATTCTTCATGAGAATGAACGAATTACAGAGTTAAGGGTCAGCAGAGGCATGTGAACAGGGTGGCTGCCAGGTAACATTAAAGAAGATTTAACAAATCTATGGAAAATTCCTTATTCCTATCAGTATCTCAGCTAGCTTGTTTAACACTACCTCAAAGGTTCCTACCTAAGTTGCACACACACTCTTTGATTCTACAATATTCAGTTACAAGGTATTACTACTTTCATACTCAGTCCAACTGTACTCCAAATACACTGAAAAAATAAGAAAAGGGACGATATTTAGGACAAGCTCATTTAATGTATGTGTATCCTGAATACCACCACAAACTATAGAAGCTGCGGAGAGCTGCACATGCTTGAAACGTTCCAGTATGAGCAAGAAATGCTTGAATAAAGATGAGTCAGTATCAACAGCCCTTTAGGTTAAACTGTGTCTGCATGTTCTGACATACAATGATAAGCCTGGAAGACAACAATCTCAAGGAATCAACATCCATGGATGCTAATGTAAATCAATGTATGACTTAAAACAGATCTTATACTGAAGACTTGAGAAATAGTGTGGTTACAGCTGTGATAAGCATCGAAGTGATGAAAGGTGTCTATTTATTAGGCCACCTGGAGAAACAGATAAACCTGTCTTCAGGTCATTTAAGTGAAATGTTACATGTTTGATTCAGTGCTGCTCCACATCTTACGAGGACAGGAAGTGTAAAGCCAGGCTCAGAATAAAGCAGGAAGAAAAACAAGAGTAAGAGTAGTAATTGTATGGGTTTTGTAGAGGCGCTTAGAAGTAGTCAGAAAAATGCAAATACAGCAACCAGAATTCCAGGACTTGATAATGAGAAGTGAACAGCTATTGCTACTTACAACATTTATGTGCATACCTTTTTACTGTCCTAATTGTACACAGTATGAGGATATAATGAGTATGAGGATATAAAGTTTGGGATTTGCACATAGAAAAGCACTGCTCTTTAACATTCTGGTTAGTAATTTTTAGGTATTGTTTATTCATGGGATGTTTACCACAGCCAGATTTGGAAATTATGGTTGATGGTTGCAAATTCTTAGCAATCTGGAAAAAACAGAGGGATTATTCTGGCACAGACCTAGAACTAGGAACTGCAAGAGACTGAGAACTTTCCGACTGCATCCAGCAGGACTTGAGAGTGTTTGATCTCTCATACCAGAGTCCCACCAGCCCCAGTGAGGGAAGCAGTTTCAGTCTCTGACTGACAGTAATACTCTCATTTCTGAGAGTCTGGTGACCTGGGACTATTGCTATTTAAGAGAGGATGTTTAAGGAAAATGGCGGTACTCCACTTCCGTGACCTCCCAAATCTTATGCCCTGTCATGGATCTGACCCACTCCTAAAACAGATCTTGTGTGTCCTGGCTGCATGGTGTCCAAAGGGCCACTCTAGCAGCTGAGGACGACCAGACAGCAGAAGTGCTTGACTACCCTGCTTTTGTCCAGTCCCACACCTCAGTGATCCCTGACTGGACACTCGCAAAGAAGAAAGACTGGCCAGTGAATACTGCTTTGCTCACCCAGTGCTACACGGGCTCCCTTTTCCCTGCAAAGGCTGCCCATGAAACCTCCATAAATAGTGCTGCGGCAGCCTACAGCAGGAGGAATCCTGGATGAAAGCCCTGCCTGTCTCACTGCTTCATGTACCTGAAAAGGTCCTCAGCTGCACCAGAGTTCCTTGTACCATGTGAATTTCATTCTAAATATAGAAAATTTTCTTCCTGAGATTTTGTACTTGAACTGTCATTTAATACTTACAAGGATGGGTGCCATTATTCATCTGGAGAAAAAAAAAAATTGCTCCCATAATGATCAAATTCCCCTCACTTCAGGCTTTGACCTCAAAAAACTTGACAGTGGCCATTTGTGCATCTCTTCTGACACCACAGTAACCCAAGGCTCACTAGCAGTCCAAAAGTGCAGTCCTGGGATGCAGCCATTATGTTTAGCTGAAAGCATTTAGCGAGCAAATAAAACCTACTCAGAAATTCAAGCTACAGGGAATATTTTTTATTCCAGGAACCTTGTGCAGCTTGCTTTATGCATTTTTATAAATACAAATAAATTCACAGAGAACAACTTAACCTTGTGGATTTAAGATTTATTTAACCTTTTTGCTCATATGTTCTTTAAACTGCAGGCTTTGCATTTTTATCAAACAGTTTTGAAAATCTGAACATTTGTCACAGTATGCCATCCATCTGCCCCACAGTTCCTCCCCTTCTGTGGGTAGCAATGTAATAAAATATTTTATCAGAGGAGCTGGTAAGTTCTCAAACAGCAGTAAACAGGCTGGAAGAGCTAGTTTGGTTTGAGACAGAAGGGGCCAACTCATGCCTTACAGTGTTTAAGAGCTGGTAGGACAACTTTAGGTGGCCTGTACTTTAGTGACACATTTCTCTGTAGTGAGTTCAGTCATAGCTTCTTAGTCAAATAGCACCCACTATTTCATCTTAAATGCATTCACCTTTGAAAAAAGTAACTTCTTCTGAGCTCTGTACTCACCTTGTCCACATGCCAACTTGCAGCAATTTAATCAAAACCAAAGCATATGTCCACTATATTTATTTTGAAAAAAAAAAATTGCAAAAATTCTGCATGAGCCATCTTGAAATGAGCATGCTTTGACTACAAAGTATGTTTTAATCTATATGAATATGAGCATTCAGGACTCTCTTTTTGATGCTTCCTACTATTTTAAAGTTATGATTGCTATTGCTGACATTTTTTGCAAAAGGCAGTTAGTCGAACTAGCAAACATTCAATTTTTGCATCCATAAAAGAAAAAAAGGGGGACTTGTAAGTCATCAGAATTTCTGTAAAGATTTTGCCTGGTGCACAAAAGAGCTAAGTGCTATCATGTCACACATACAGACATTTGTCAGGCGAAGACATAAAGAAAATAAATCCTCCTTTTATTAAGACCACACAACATTAGCATGTAAAAAAATCTTTTTTCCTTCTGTTTATTAAAATGAGGCTAAAGACCTGGTCTCTTGTGCAACTCAACAACTGTTTCAGCGTTGTCTTAAAAAGCATTTTTACTTGGTTCAAAGAAATGTATGACATTTTTCATGTTCAAAAGGATACAGCACAGCACCTTCACACACTTTACCATAGGAAAAACACTGTATTATGACACCACAGAGGTTTAAAGCAGTGGGACATTTTCAGAGATAAAGGTAAAGTGAAGTGGCTGACTGGTCACCACTTTAAGCAGGGTTGCATGCTAAGGTGACAAACTCTGGCATTCTTTTGCCCCCTGTAGAGCTACTTAAGTTTATAGCAATGTGAAGGGTAGACTTCGCTCCATTTTGCACACGGCATGAATGTACCAATACATTTTCACCTAGTTCACTTGTGTAAGTAATGAGATCTTTAACTGATAAAACAGGGATTTGTGTATTCCCTTCCCCTCTACCTCTCTTCTCTAGCTTCTGTAGGAAAATATGTAAGAACCAAGAGTTACTTTGCAAAGCATGAGTTTTTAATTCCTCAGGTTTATCTTGTCAAAAATCAGCCATATTTAATAGAGAACTCAGTACAAACCCATTAATGACAATCACAAGCATTGCTCTGTCTTTAATGAAAGATTATGGCACTTAGTTTTCCATTTCACATCTGTCTTCTCTTGCAGTCTTTGGTATTGGAAGCAGGTTAAACTACACAGATTATCTACTAGCAGCCAGTTTACCCTTAGAAGTTTAGATTTTGTAAACACCAAGCCCTCATTTTAGCAGCTTGCCCATTTGAGAGGACTGCAAAGTGGGAGTGAAGTACTTTTAGGATCTCTTCAACATAGCCATGGGAACAGAAAGAAGTTTCAGCATACATGACAACTGAATTCACAATGTTATAATGAAAATAGTACCATTAGCTCTGGGCAGCAAGGGACAGTCCTGGATCTGATCCCAGCTGTGCACGGGCAAGCAGAGAACTTCCCCAGAGGCAGTGCAGTGGCAGGGGCTGGCACAAGCCCCCCTGCAGAAATGGAGACCCACCCAGTCATCTGCCACATTTGCCCTCATCTTCTTCCGCATGTGTGGCCCAAGAGACAGGCTGAGGAAATCCCCTGTTACGTCTATTCCAACTGAAGAGGCTTGAGCAGCACAGTCAGCTCTTTGTGGACCTCTCCATGGGGTACAGGTCTTAATGATCTGCGTGCTCTGAATCCCACGTCTTCCACCTTTATTCTCCCAGTACTCCTCACCACTGCCACCTAACCTGCTCCAAGCATGCTTGCATTTTGGGAACCCCCGCTGCCCATGTTAAGTGGAATATAAATAGTTTTGGAGAGTATTTTCAGAGGTAATGTCCTCTTAAGTGTGCGAGTTAAATGGATGCCAATTATTAATAAAACTTTGCTTGTAATTTTAAGGACATACCCACCAACATGGGTAGGAGTTACAAGTTTTGGTAGCCTCAGTTGCATTTGTGGATAGCTAAAACTTTACTCAGCATAAATGTGACAAATTTTGGTAAATTGTTTGACCTAGTACCTAAAAAAATATTTTGTTTTTAAAACATAGTCCCAACAGTTGAGCAACATATGAGTAAAAAAGAGCCAATGTGGAATTTTTACCAAATAAAAGTATTTCTAGAGATGCTATATCTAGGTCTCACAATGATTCATTCACCAATCTTAAGCAGCACTGAAACAGAATACCAAGAAAAATGGTAAATATGTAAAACCCAACCAAGCTTGGATATTTCTCTGGAAACTATGTTCCAGACATGTACTGAAATGGGGCTTAGTACAAAAATGGACAGCCTGAGTTATATGAGAAGCCAGAGCTAACTCATCTACTAGTTCCCTGGACTTTAAAAACATGACTAGGAGTCGCTTCTTGGCAGTCCTGTTTACAAATGAAAATTCTGCTAACAGTAAGGTTCAACATTACCTGACTGACAAACATGAGAAGAAAGTCGGCCATTAGCTTGCTTATCTTTGGACAGCACCACGGGTCTCAGCTGATGTGACAATATCATTTCATTCAATTTTTGCTGCAATGCTAAGTAGTCTTCGGATAATTTTGATATCTGAAGAATATAACACAGGATTTTATATTATTATATAAATAAGTATATATGTTCCAAGGTAATCAAAGGTAAAATAGTGGACTAGAGAATGAACTTAAAAGGTATTGCTCCACGTACTGCAGTGTAAGCCCACAATTACCTCCCCATCCCCCTTAAAAAAAAAAAAAAGGAAGAAAAAAAAAAAGACACATAGGAAACTCCATGCTGCAGCCCAGTCCCACAGCTACTTCACATTGGTTCACACATGTGAGCAGACAGTGCCTTGCTGAGGCAAAATAGCTTCTACAGCTGTAGGCATACTTCTCTGCACATGTGTGAGTCCCTGACATTGTCACAGCAACTTTTAGTTCCATTTACAGAGACATTTCACAATTCTACTGAATTAAGGGCCTTGCCTGGTAAACGCACATTTCAACAAAAAAAGGCAAAGCTTCTGCATTTAACCTAAACCAGGTTAAAACGAACATAATTTTTTCCCAGTGCTCTAACTTTGTCTTTCCCTCCTTCCTGAAAAGGGTATTTTCTCTTGCAGCCCAAAATATGCACTTTTATAGAACACTCATTACAAAATCTCAGTCTCAGTTTAGAGAGTAAAACCTTGGTACCACTGAAGCCAGTAAAATAACTTTGCCATTCTGTCATTGCTCAGAGTATTATGCTCAACATACATAGCTTAGCAGCTTCTTACCTGCCGTGAAAAGGCTGCCAAATCACAAGCCTCTTTCTCTGAGTCTCCTTTCAATGTCTTAGAGTCTTCAGCCTCCATACCAGTGCTTACCCTATCTTTTGTCATTTGGGGATCATTATTTTGAATACGCACTGCTTCTGTTGGCTCCTTTATCGTTTTTTCTTGACTTTTGCAAGGTAGTTTCCCTTCTTTTCTGAGTTGCCCCCTCCTTCTGTAACCCCGGTAACTGCTCTGAATAACCACTGCTGCCTTCTCTTTTTCTTCTGAACCTTGTTTTTCTGCCTCAACTTGCTTCCATGAGCCTCTTAGTGACTCTTTTCTTATAACTCCTTTACATCCTGTAGGCATCGCTGCTTCATGTTTCAGGTGGTTTCTTTCCACATCCCTGTCAGTCCTAGGCTGGACCACAGCAGATGCTTGATCTTGCCCACCTGCACTGAGTGTGTCTTGATTATCTTGCTCTTGCTGGGGACTAGGTTCAGCTGTGATTTTGACAGAAGATTTGCTGGACAACTCTTCCACAGAGGCCTGTTCTTCACCTTCACCAACGTGTTCTACTGCAGAGTTCTGCTTCACAGAAGCTCCCTCTCCTTCAGTAGATGTTTTCTGTTGCTTCTCTGCATTCCCTGTGTCACTGTACCCAGAGCACTCGCTGTCAGTAACAGCATCAGCTTCATCTTGAGTCTCCTCATTTGCTGCTTCTTCCAGTGTATCATTTTGACCTGGCTGCAGTTGTGCTTCAAGGAATTCCACAGCAGATAATTCTTCCTCTGCTATTTTTTTGTGCTGTTCCTTTATTTTTTTACGGACTCTGTAGCCTCTGTAGTGGCTCTGAACAATGACAGCTGCTGCTTCTTCTGTTTTAGAAAGGGTACTCCTCACTCCAGCTGGACTTCCCTCATTATCTTGAAGTTCAATAAAGAACTTTTCCTTTTCGCTAATGGATGCTGCATTTTCAGTTTGTTTCTTTCTAAGTGATTCCCTGAATGAAATAGAGTTTTGGACAAAAATTATAGCTGAAGGAGATGAAGGATGGTGACAACTTTACCTTTGGTGGTGTTTGTGTACTACATGGCAATTTGATACACTGTGACATGGGAAAGATTTAATGCATATAGCTGGAATTAAAGACAGCAAACCAATCTCTGCCTTTCTGATGATTATTATCTCTTAAAGTGAAAAGGGACATCCCTGTTAAACTCTTCATGGAAAATTGCTAGGGGGGACAATCTAGGCTGCATGAGGGCTGATAAAACAGTAAAGAATTAATTTAAATGTTAACAAAAACATAAGGCAGAAACTTTTTAGCACCTTAAATATATACAAATACACACAATCCTAAATGTATTCATGAAAGAAAACTGCCTCAAGTCACACTAGGAATGCAAAAAGAATGATCCTGGGCATAGGTCCAGGTCAAATTTAAAAGACCTATCCCCTAAACTGTCTTTGTTACTATCAATAACGCTTCAGTGCCAGGTGAAATCTGCCAGCCTGTTCCTTCCCTCTGAAAGACTCTGGACTGCTTCACAGCTGTTTTCCACCTCTCTGGACTAGTCTCCACCTACTTAAATGCTATCACTGAAAAAAACATGGTAATGAGCAGAGTGCTACTAGCTCCATTTCAGAGATTGGGACTACAACCACATTGCAGAGATATTTAGAATGTGATTCACCTCACCTAACTTCTAGATGTTTGATCTGAGCAAGACATCTGGGTTCCTGTTGTCATCACCTATGCTTATCTCAAACAGTGACTTAAGATGAGAAGAATACTTCCTTGCAGATGCCTATTTCTTGCTCTTGTCTGAGCATTTTTTATGATGAGCCAGTTCCAAAAAGAGACTCATCTACAGATTATGTTAACATTACAGGTAAGCACAATATTGTTGATCTTTCCCCTAAATATGCCTTTATTCCCTGGGCTTAAAAATATGAGAAAATTGGCTACTGACATTAAAAACCTCCACATAAACATACATTACCTCTGCATACGTATCTAGAATAATCCTAATTTGCTTCACTTTTAGCTTACATCACTGTTCTTCACCGGTGTAGTTACTGAAAAGGGACACATTTGAGTGACATAACAGAGAGAAAATAACACTACCTCCTCCTTTTGAAGATCTTCCTCTCCTTATATCCCCTGTAGTGAGACTGAATTGTTATTGCTGCTTTGTTTCTTGTCTCAGTTAGTTCTTTTCTCTTCTTCCTGAGTAAGTATCCTCTGGCAACTGATATAAATTGTAATACAAAACAACCTCAGGCAACAAGCAATGGGTGTCCCACACATTTCAGAGAGTCAAATGATAACAGCATTAAACAAAAAACAATAATGAAATTCAGGCCGGGGTGGTTATGATTATGTTTCATCTGAAATTATTCTGTCCCACAAAATTTTTTTGAGATTTCAGAAAGCTGTACCCATTCTACATGAGGATACAAACAAGCACTTTCTTCGTATTTTATTGGACTAAAGAAAATACAGGAAGATGCAGAATGAAGCAGAAGCACAGTGCTATAGAAGTGCCTCTAGAACACAGTGCCCTCAGCTTCATGTACCTGCTTTGCCTGATTCAGGGAATTGATTTGTCTCAGTCTTTCATTTCCCTGGGAAACGCCTGATTATCAGGCTATAGAGATTACCAGGCTCTCTTCTGGCACAGGCTTGGAATTAGCTGAACATTCACTAGATCAGAGAGAAACTGAAAATTTTATAGCTCAGCAGTTACAGAAGACTTAGTCACGCTCCTTTTGCAAAGACTCATTATTCAAAGTGAAAAAGCTCAGCATGAAAGATGTGCTAAGCTCCACAGTAACCAGGTGCACTGTGGCAAGGGTACTTGCTACTCGTGCTTTGTGGGAGGCACAAGTTCAAGTTTCTGGTCTGAACCAGGATGCTTAAGAACTCAAACATAGGTCTTCCTTGAGACATGTAGGTGCTGACTAGTCACTAGGGGCTTGATGCAGTTGCTGGCACATAGGTATCTAGTGCTATCTGAAGTGCTCCAGGATAGCCAAGGCATCTGCATAGAGCTGGCAGAAAGAACAAGACAGACAGGACCTTCTGGAGAGAGAAAGTTGGATATACCACATGAAATAAAGCTGGAGGCCAGGCAAGATAACCTAGGGCATCTCAAATGACATTAGATACCAATATGGGGGCAAATGAGCTGAGCATTGGGTGGTTTTGAATAAAATGAATCAAACTCTAGGCTCTGCTGACTATAGGAGGAGTTTAGACACCGAGGTCACTTGTAGACATCTACACTGAAGTGTCTTAATCAAAAACCGAATTGCATTCTGAATGTTGCTTCAAAAATTCCTGAACTTGCAAATAATTTCCTAATGGGAACCGGCACAGTCTCCACAGTGCTGTGATTTGGGCAAGTCTGTGATTCCAGAGATTCAACACAAATCTGCTAATCCCTGGCAAAATAAAAAGAACATAGTGTTTTGTCAAAACATTTCTGTTGAACTCTAATTCCAAATGCATTACCAAGACTATGGGGATAGAGGAATTAGATGATTTAAATACCCTGAGGAGATGGTAGATATGGGAGCTCTTACTCCAACTCTGCTGAGAGTGTTTTGCATCACAGGGAAAGGCCAAGCTCACTTAAGAATGGGAAAGGAGCATAAGCAGTCTATTCTAACACATTCATATAACTTGGTGCTAGGTTTTATTTGCTTTAGCATTTCCTACTCATAATTTAGACCAACTTGGGCTCCACTAGATGCAGTGGTTCAGTGTAAGAAGCACTGTATAAAAGGGACATAAATTACGTCTTGATAACTGGATATAGGGTAAAGGAACCCAAATACTTATTGGAAGTGGCACAATTGGTTTTTATACTGCAGTCTCACAGGGCGTTAAAAAAGTGCAAATTATAAAGCACTTGGAACACTTCTAGAGTTTCTTGGACTTCTGAGCCAATCCTCCTTCCATTTTCATACAAAAGCAACTCAACAGGAGCTATTCTGAAATAAATCAGGTTACATTGTCAATGGACATACCAGTATAAGCTAAGTCTGGTCTTTTTAGACTTATTCTGGTTCACCTTTGAAGTTTCCTGAGAACTTTGTTATGAGATAGTAGCTGTCTAAGCTTTGTTTTCAAACTGGAAGAGGAGTTTTGTATTGCTTTAGAAATAAATGGGGGGAAAAAACCTGAGAGAGCCAAGTAAAAATGGACTTTCACTTTGTTCTGGCTTCGTGTGCACTGAAAAAAGTTGAAATGAAACTGCACACAGGACAGAGAAGGTGGACAAGAAGAAATACTGGGGAGATCAACAAACAGAGCAAAGTGGTAAATTAATACTTTTGCATTTGCTAAATATCCCAATATAATTGACAACTTTCAGATGTGTAATTATTTTTGGCACATCACTGGATTTTATTCTNACTGCAGTGAAGTGCTCTTCAATACACACTAACATTGGCTCAGTGCAATTAGCAGATGCATCTGACAACGATTAAAACCAGCGTTGGTGTTGGTATATACTCGTGAAGGCATATCTGAGGTAGTTTAAATCTAGATAGTCTGGGTACTGGCAGCACTAGCCACCTTCGTAATTNTGCAGGGACAGGGGAGACACCAATGTAGGGAGGAAGAAGGGATGTCACATAGCATACATCTGGGCCCAAGGTGATTACTGCTGCAGAAGAGAAGGAATATTTTGCTAGGTTGGATTGAGCGATGGCAAAAAAGAATCACAGACATGACTGAAATTACAGGTTGTAGTCTTCTCAAACATAACTATTATGGATACTTAACAAAACCTATTCCTAAGAGAACATCACGCACACACACATTATATGCAGATAGTATCAGATGGGGCTTCAACAATATCAGCTGTAATACTTAGACATATCAGACTAGGAGTGAAAAGGCTTGCTATGGCATTTAACCAGCCCACTTCACAGCTGTGGAAAGTGCCTCTAAGCCACTTTGAGGTACAGGTAACGGAATACATTGACCTGTTTCAACCACTGTATATAGATACATAATAGATAAATTATACCTCAGAATGTGTAAATGAGCATAGTCAATCAGTGTAGCTAGGTAACAGCAAAGAATATGGATCAACATATTGTGTATGGATAGCACATTAAAAGCCACGAAAGCAAACAATTCTTACTTGCTTGAAGTCTAGTAATATATTCTTCCACTTTTTTATTACGTTTTGCATTTGTGTATTCTTTACGAGCAACAAAACGCCTGTAAGCTGAAAAGAGATGTCAAAAATTAAATAATCCATTAGGTACACAAAAGGCTGTAAGAATAAAAAAAGTCTGGAAGGAATTACAGACCTCCATTAAAATGTTCATAAATATTTTGCAGGCTCTATCTTTCAAAAAACTGGCAAACAAGCACAAGCAGTAAATCTACATAAAAACTATGTTTT
>WAAD01030048.1:1142-50201 GCA_013389945.1 Fregata magnificens
ATGGTGGGGGCCCCCCCCCCCCCCCCCCAAAATACAGTCTTGATTTCTACACAGATTGTGCACTCACAACTCCAACACAGCGAAGAAAGAACTGCAATATCAGCGCAACTTTTTAAGTAAGTCTGAGTATTTTTGAAACTCTTCCAATTTGCCATCCAAATTAGCAGATATTTTTATGTTGGGAAAAATGGAGCCCAAGATGCATAAAAAGGCCACATAAATCCCCTATTTGGAAAAATTGATAGACAAGTTATTCACATGTTTATTACAGTACAAACGTCACAGAAAAACTCATGCAGAAATGAGTAATTCTTTCCTTTCAAGCGGTATTTGAATAGTCTACATACCTACACATTGAACAACAATGAAAAAATGTAATACTGAAGAGGTTTTTACTAAGACAGCAATGTCCATCCTATGGACTGAACTAGGCGCTAGCTGTTCTGCATGTGATCATACAATTAAAGACTGCATAATCAGGCATATGCACGAAGGATATTAATTGCATGCAAAGGATATTAATTGTGTGCAGACAACCTGTCTTCTGGCACATCCTAAACTCGTGTGTTTGATTTTATAGTCTTAATAATGCGTTCTTTTAAGAAAAATTTTGTAGATACATTAACTCAGTTTAACAGAAAGTTAATGTCAGCAAAAGTCACTACATATACTCAATGATATGCCTAATTTACAAGGTAATAGTAGGGATGGGGTGACATGGAACTCTGGATTATGTACAGATGTAAAAAAATACAAGAATTTCCTGCCTTTAATACCTTCCTCATTAGTGAGCACCTCCTTAGTATTCCTTCCCCACTGACTGCAATCAGTACCTTATTGTTCATAATTCCTATTTCCTTGGCTGTTCCTAAATTGCGCTCTCCAAATGGCACAGAGTCATCGTAAACAAAATCCTACATCTTCAGTTCACTAATTTTTGTAAATTGAGCTCAAATAAAGCAATTAGATGGCATACTTTGAAACTACCAGCTTGAAACATTAATATCATTTCTTTTCTAATAAAAGCTTCACATGCTTTATCTGGCTCAGGCTTTTAGGTTTTTTTCAATTTGACTAAATTAGTCGCTTACACATATTTCTCCCATTCCTCGTCCCAAAACATAGTATCCCCAAACATTACACATCCTTCTTTTAATTCACTAGCTACTGAAATAAACAAATAAGCCCCTTGTCTTTCCATTCTATTTTGTCACTGACATTCCTTGGGCAAGCATCTTGAAGTGCAACATCTTGACCTAGAATTTAAAATCCTGAAATTACTGGTCAAACATTTAGCAGATAATTCAACTCTTGTACTGGGGTTCGGGGAGGGGGGGATAAGAAAGGGCTGTTCGTTTCATTTTGCAGCATGCTGCCTCTCAGTAGCTTGTGAAGAAAAAAGCTGCCAAATTTTGTAATGAATTCCACAGAACATTAAGTCTGATGCTTAGCAGAAGCCATAACTGTTAAGTAAATGATATCCTTTTGATGAATACCCTTATTTGAAAACAACATTGATTCTTCTAACCCTTTAGCAGTGTCCCAAAACAGATGTGCACAACTGCAAATTCTGTTTGCTTTCAGGTTTACGAAGTGTGATGACATTTTTACAATCATGCATGAGCCCTTTTACCCAGGAGTAAAATAAAACACAATAATTCTTCACCATCTGTTTGTTAATTTTGCATTCATTTAACTTTGCATTTTAAAGTAATAATCATTTTCTTATAATATAGTTTGTTCCATTGGTAGAAATTACAGCTGTTGAATTAAAAAAAGAATGGTTTATAACAGTATACAGTTTTCCTCTAAATACTTCCATTGCTCTTAATTATAGAGATATTAGTGCCATCGAATGGAAAAAAACTGCCAGGAAATAGTGTTATGCTTTATATCTCACAGATTCCCTTAGTAAATGTACATATTTACTTCTGTTCCAGCACCAATTCCCACCGGGTTTCTTTTACACTAAAATTCCTTTTCTCCACTACAAGATTCTGTGTGGTTTTTAATGTTGCTATGTATACCAGGCTTCTTACACTCTTGAAGGAGTAACACACAAACAATTAGATGAAGCTTCTGTTTCATACGTAACATATAATCAAATGAAGCACACTCCTATTTCTTCATAATACTTTTCCTTAATCTCCAATGACAGGCCAAGGAGGTTTTGATATTTTTATTCTTATCTGGTTACAGCTAAACTAGGACTAGAATAATGTCCTAAAAGCTTTTTCTCACAATGTTTACAGTAAAATGGGAAAATCCCATTCCTTTATCAAAAGTAAAACCGCATTGAAATAACATGAATAATACATCAGAACTAGTGAAGGGAAAATAATTTGGGTCAACAAAAGTCATGGGCCTGGAGAAAGAGCAGGAGCCAGCCTGAGATTCTGAGAGTCGTATTTTGGATTCTGCATTATGCTCTGGACAGCGCATTTTCCTGCTGTTCCACACACATCAGGCTGTAAGCCCACAGCGAGGTTATAAGTCCTAAACATAGACTGTCCACATGCTAACACAGTGGGAAGTCTGCTTCATTGTGGTTCCTAGGCTTAATAATCATAATCATCTACAAATATACAAATATATATAAAGGACACAGGCTGCTCAGCTAATTCATGTGAGCGGTCCAGTAGTATTAGAGAGACTGTTCACATGGTTAAAACAATCAAGATTCAATCACTGTTTTCTAAAACCAATTTTATCTGATGGTATGGAAATCTTAGCATCAGATGATCATCCTAATTCTGTGGTAATGTTAAGATAACAACGCTGTCACAGTACTAGGATTAATACTTTACTAAACACACCCATAAGGCAAGAGATGGTTTACCACAAAATGGATTTATTTCAATTAAAGGAGTTCAGCGAAGGCTGAAAAACACTGAACTGGTGCATAAGACTGTAACACTACACTCACCTACAGAAATGAACTTCTGGAAGTACCAAACACAATAGGCTCACATAAAATTAAAAGTGGAAGTACAACCATACGTCACTGTGACACTGAGCTTCTAGTCTTACCAGCATCTTGAGTATTCTGACCTTTTAGTTTCGCAGATGAGTAAGCATTGCTGCCAGGTCCGACCTTTACTGGGGGATTTATCCATCACAATATTTTATGTCTGACAGAAAGCAAACATTCTGGAGGTGCCCAAGGCACATTCTGATGTGATGGATGCAGAACGGTAAGAGTCTTTCCAACAGTTCACCATCTATTTCAAGTTACTCTCATTGAAAAAAACGCAGCTGGTATGACATTTGGAAAACCTGAAACTCTTACCTATTCAATGTATCAAATCCATTTACATTTTGGAAAATGAGCATTTTCCTCACAAAGCTCAAAGAATGATGATAGCAACTGAACAGTCATCTTGTATTATTTCTCCAAAAGTCTCTATTTGCTTTTAAAGGTTTACCATTTGTCAATACATCTCCCTGGAAATACCATACAAATAACACCTAATATTGCCGTAACAACCTGCAGTAATTGAAAGGAAAAAAAATACCAGTCTGCTTGGATATTTGACAGCAGTTTATTTAGATCCAGATTCACTATTTACTCTGCAGAATCTGCCACTCTTCCCAGTTCTTTGCAAGGCAATTTCATACAGAAGCAGAGTGGGGTAAAAATTTTTAAACAGAAGGAAATATTGTTTTATGAATTAAAAATTGGAAGTGAGAAGGCTAGATGTGGAAATACCTGCAGTGTTATAAAAACCCCCTGTCTACATTGCAGACTGAATACATGTATTCTCACTGTATCTGAAGTGAGATCATGTCACAGAAATATATGTAGGGTGTATCAAGTTGTTTTACCAATGTTAGATGCTCCAGGAAGCAAATATTTATTTCATAACAGCTACTTTTCCTCCTGATGTACTGAAGAGGAACATGACATCTTTGAAGGAATACATTAATATCACTGAAGAAAAAAAACCACACCGGTAGAAAAGCTTATGGGAAGTGCTGATTTGAGAACATGCCACTTCATCAGTTCTTCAATTAATATTATTAAATAGGATTCTTAATAGTAATCATGACTATGATTCATGGAACACCTACAAGTTCATTATTGGCAGCAGACCTACCATTGTCTGCCTACTTTTTATTCCCAGGTCAGATCTGCAGAATGGCGAGGACAATTATATAAATGAAAATAAACAATATTAATTCTTTCACATAAAGAGATGACTATCCATAGTAGCATAGATCATTAGAAAAAACAGCTTTAATGCAAGTAATGCCTGTATTTATCACCGAGTGTTAGGCACTCGCACATGAAGGGCAGTTGGTCCACACGTGTGAAGATTCGTAAGATGTCCCTCTCATGCGTGATTTGTTCCATGTTATTAAAAAAAACCACTCAAGGACACCTGCATTAATGGCACTACTTCATACTGATGCCTGCAATATTTATGCTCCATCTGCAACTCTGGGACAGAACTTACACTAATGGAAGTCAATAACCAAATCTTTAGGGAGTTCAAAACTATTTTTTGCTAATGGTTTGATTTTGCAAGCTGCTGAGTACACCAATCTCAGAATTAGTTTTTAGGCTACTGCTTAAAAGCAAACTGATGCCAACAGACTAATACGAGTGAGTACTCCTGAGCTTTAAATTAAAATATGTTTGTATGATTTTTCTGAGGAGGGGTGAAAACCCCAAATGAAAACCCATAAAATAATTTATATTAGAAGGAAAAATAGTACTCAGACTCTTTTGATTGGAATAATCAAAACCACTTTACACCTCTAATTTCATTAAACAGTCTGAACTTTAAAGTTCTTGTTCTAAAAAAAAAGCATGTGACCCACATCCATGAAAAATGTAAAAGACATGCTTAAATAAAATACTGTTTAAAAGGGAAACTACTACAAAACCAAGATTAGAGTCAATTGTCTAACACTAACCAAACAATGCTACAGCTCAGCAAATATACCTACAACTTGTCCCATAGGGGTATTTTTTCCTTTTATTCATGTGCTATCTATTAAAGAGCAAGCTTCTGAAGGCAAGGAAGATGTCTTTTTATTTCTATAATGCTGAAAGCATAACGCGGACCCGTCCTTCACTAAAACTAACCAATATTAACTACAAAAGACTGATTAGTCTTTTTTCATAAATGTAACCATCACACAAAGGCAAAATTAGACCCTTAAGCATTAACATTAAAAAAAACCCAGATCAATTCACATTAGCTATGGAAAAGACTGAATATAAAATATTTAAATAAGAAGCAGCCACAAGAGAGGTGGTAGTAAGGTAGGAAAATGAGGGTTGTATTCAAATACCTACAAAAGTGAGGAGATAGGTGGTACTGCTACACTTCCTTGTATAAGTTTCTATGGGCTTACTGTTGGCATGCTTGTTAAGCTATGGGTATGGTTTCCTGCCTTTTTTTAATATATATAGAGCTCCAGTCTTCTTATCTGCTGAAAATATTAATGGGATAATAATTTAAATAAATTTGTAAATATTTTCATAGATTTTTAAAAGAACATTTTGTTACTTCCTTGTTCCACATTTAAAATTTGGGGGCATTGTATTGTCACTTTCTTTCTTTCGCAGACCTTGGAGGACTACGCTACTGCTGCTGAGCATGGCAAGACAGGAGAAAGGGAGAGCCCAAGTATCTGTATTCCCATGTTCTACAACAAAGCACCAAAATGGGTCAGTCCCACCAGCAAACTGAAGCACTAGCTGAGGAAGAAGGTACAGTCTTAATTTAAGAGACAGTGTGATTTTCTTTTAGAGGGCTTTCTTCGCTCTTCAGAGATCAGGTTCTCCCTGTTTTTAACACAGAAGCCCCCCAAAAAACTTGGTATAGATAGATTATAAAATCTTGAAATGCCCAGCAACAGAGTGCCACCTCAACGAGAACTAGTATGTCACTGCCTTAATGCTTAGAGTAACATTTAAGAAAGACACCCGGGGGCGGGGGGTGTGTGGGGGTGTGTGTGTGTGGGTGGGTGTGTGTGGAGAAAAAAAGAATATAGAGAATTTCTTTGGGTGTATTATGAAAAAAGTGTTTTCTACTCAAGTCATGCGAAAAGGAAGAAAAGGTCTTTGTGAAACACACTTCACCAGTTTGGAACACACACTAAACAATTTCACTTCAGAGCTTTCAGTAAATTATTTCAATGAATGTTACTGAATAAAGGAAACCTGCACTGGAAATTCCTTCAGGAACATAGGCCCTTTCATGTTTCTCAGCTAGGCTTTTCGGCTTTCATTTCTGGGCTATTGCTGCTTCTCTCTCAGTCCCTCTTTGTGCCCCTAGTCCATTTTGTCTGCTTCCTACACCTCACAGACTGCCCTTAGCATCTGCAATGCCTATCGTCTATTCAGCATCAAAACCCTCTCAGAAACGTCTTTGCAGCAACAATCTCTCTCCCCTGATTCTAGTACCCACATATTCGACATCTAGAGTTCAAGAAAGGTGCATTTTTCAAAGCATTCATCTTGAAAAAAAAACCCCAGACTGAAAACTCTAAGGCTGACTGCTTTCCGACTTCAGTGCCAAGGGAGCACTCACAGGCCGAGCTCCCACAGAATAGCCTCCTGGCACCACAGCAGGAAGCCAGCAGCACCACTGCAGTGGGAGAGAAAAAGGAATAGGTGAGGCTGAAAAATCAAACACTTTCCTTTAGATGAAGCCATACGAACCATCTTAAGGAAAGGAGGTTTGGGCTGCCTAAGTAACCTGAGTCTTTTCCCTCCTCATTTGCTACTCTGTTCCAGAAATGCAGTTATGGGAAAGACCTTTCATGTAGATCCGCCTGCCAGAAATGACATTGTGCTTCTGTTCAGGTCTCCAAAATTGCTGGGGGAACCGGGCAGTGAAGTCACAGAAATTGTTTTCATGCACTGGAAAAAACTGACGGTTTACGAAAAGGCCTCTCTTACTCTGAATAAACTTCATTACATAAACCTAAAATGCATATATTAGAATACAGGTGCCAGTCATTGCCCCTTCGCAACAGCTGGCAAGGGTTAAGCTCTAGCACTTATTTCTTACAGACCAAAGAAGGAACAAGACACACTTTCACTCTAATCAGTGAGTTATAATGTGCACTGACAATACTACTTGCTATGTAGACAAATTCACAACATTTTTTTTCATATATTTGGAAACAAAAAGGTAGGGATACAAACACAGCTGTTATTTCACAGAAGGCTTAGGACAAAGCAAATCAAAGGAAAAATCTCTGAAAAATATAAAAAATGAGTTTAAAAATGTGCATCTTTTCTTCTGCTTCATCTGAGAAGACAAATGCTCCTCCAAACTGTGGCTCATAAATTAATGCCTGCCTTCCTCTTGTAAATAGAATCAACGTGTTGAAGATGATATAAAAATTAACTATAGCTAAATTGGTCTCACATTATCATGTGCTCCTTTTTCTAGTGAATAGGGCAGAATTATGATCACAACAGGTTACGAAGCAAGGAACAATTATAAAGACTGAAAAGTCATGTTAAAGTATTTGCGCTTGTTACAAATCTAACTCCCAAGCAAGTACTTAGAAAAAGCTCTAAATCAAGTGCTTTGCCAACATTAGGTACATTGATACTTCACCGTACACTAGCACATAAACGGGACAGTGTGTTTTATGTCTCTCAAGAAAGGAACATTTTCTGTTTCTTGAGATGTTAATTAAAAAAAAGTGCTAAATTGGGGATGTGTCATATAGCCTTGAAATAAGTATTTCTTCACATTTATAAAAGACTTCTCCACTCAGAAAAATCCCAAAGACCTTAACACACTGAAGCATAGTACTAGCTTTTCCGAAATGTTAACAATAATTATGTTAAATAATGGGAAAATAAGTGAAAAATTATATATTTCTTTAAATTTTGGATAGGCTAAAGTCAAGACAAAGTCAGACAGCCTGATAATTATCAGATTATCTTAGAAATAAGTTTTTAGTTAAATAGTTTCAGTTTAATATTGTATCTTTTTATCCCATTATTTTTTTCCACTGGCTGGCTGACTTGAAATAATTGCCAAAATAATTACAAAAACATATTAGATACAGAGAAGCGTAGAATTCTTGATTCACATTTACTGAGCTTTAACTATTACTTCATTTTCTTAAATACTAGCAGGGATATAGAAAAATGTATTTTATTTTGTACTAGAAAAAGTGGTCTATGAGACCACTGGGGAAACTGAAAACTGCCTTATGAAAGGTGAGTCCTAAACTCTGTAGTTTTAAAGGTGTTATGTTTTGATAAGGAACAAAATTCTTTATCTGTAAGAACTGTAATTTAGTTTTTTCTGCTCTGTGTTTCACTGCAGAAGAAAAAATAAAATGTACAAAATCCCACTGGATAATTTGAAAAAAAATCATAAAAATTTGGCAAAAGTAACTATACAGTTAAAAACAACTACTAGGCAAAAACCTAGTGGTTTGGGGGTTTTTTTTTTTCCCCATAAAGTATATTAAATTACACTTTATTTGCTTTGGCTTCTAGAGTCAGATTACAGGTGAGAAGAAAACAGGAAAGGGTGAATTTTTCAATGATCCTAGTAATTTCAAATTTCAACCTTCTTCCTTCTTCTTATCTGCTTGTTCTCACTTCTTCCCCATGCCTGGTTCTTCTATTGTGATATATGCTTTTCAAAGCAGCTGCTACAGGACAATGACTTCAGACGAACAACAGTATGTCACAGAAATGCTTATTTTGGTTCAAATGAAAGAATACTTTTATCATTGTTCATGTGACAATATTAATGAGAATTATGTTATAAATCTTACTAAGCAGGCAAATATCTGTTCTCACTGCTGGACCTACAAAAACCTGAACACACATACAGGTCCCATGGCACCTCTTGAACCTGAATAGATTCACCAAAGCTGTGCTGACATCATTTATGGTGTACAAAGGTGTTCCAGAAGAATTACACGTAGTAAACCAAAACCAACTACAATCATTTTAAGATGCTGCGGCTGCTTTGCAGACCTTGGAAAATACAGTTATAAAATAATTGACATAGTGTTTCTGATGTCACTAACAAGCTGTAAGAACAGTCTGATTCACATTCTCCAAGACAAAAATGATCTGGCTTTAGGTGACCAAAATCCAAACCATTCTGGAACAGAGTAATTCATGGAAGATAATTTACAGTGTTAAACTGTTACCAAAGCTGTACCCTTAGACACTATGTCTTTCCTTGAAGTACAAAGCTTGTCATCACCGGCAGGGAAATGGCTACAAATCTCTAGAGAAACTCCAAAATAACAAGAGGGAAATTCATGGAAAAATGAAATACCTCATGGCCCCTACTGCTGAACTGTTACAGTATTTCTAAAACATGCTAGGAACTGAATGAAACTACTAAACTGACCAAAAGCACATGCAAGTGTCTTCTTGATGAGACATAAGTCATTATTCCTCTAGTCTTTCTCTAGCACTTTCTGTGCTAGAGTTCTCTAAGAGACAGCAACCCATTAAAAAAGTAGAGATTTTATTTTAGAAGAATACTTCCTGCTGTAATTCCTTCCTCAGTTGCAAGACAAAAGCAACTACAGGAAAAAAAAAACTTGGTAAGATAAAATCAGAAGCCACTCCAATAGAGCAGCCAGGTAGTCACTCCCAAGCTCCAGTGAAGAGAGATGAAGAGAAGCCAAGAGTCTTGTGTGTGCAAAAGTACCATAAAAAACCTCAAGAGCTGGGAGATGAACTTCTGAATACCAGCGCTGCTCATTTAGTATCACGTTACAAAGCTTCTCCTTGAAAAAGGGGCAAATACAGGGGACTCTGCCCAGAAATGGTATAAATTATGATAGATGACGTTCTTTATGCATTTTTCCCTGGCCTTAAGAATTACTAGCTCTTCCAATAATGAAAAAGGAAGAAGAGAGCTTTTAGAGCACCAAGGAACTCCAAATCCTGCACTCTATCTCAAAAAAAAAAGACATCGCTATGTGCTCTGTTTAGCTAGGTTGAGACATATATGAAGCCAACACCATCCCTATCTTCAGGATTCTGTCATCTAAACCATTTTTCACACACAGTTTTTACGTTGACAAAAAGTAAAACTAGCTGAAAAATTGCTATGGCTAAATGGGCACAATCCTCCACAGTGTACAAAGTTAATCGTGTGTTAAGATGTTGATGCCTACCTTTACACACAAGGAACAACAAAAGGAACTATCAATTTAGTCAAATCAGTTTTTAACTTAAACCAGCACAAGTGAACACACACACATACCACTGAAAACACGGCCAAGTCTCAACAAGATGAGAAGTGTACTGAGTCTAATGAATACATTCAAAATATCGAGAAACCCTTTAAAAAGAAGTATAAACATTTTAAATGTTTCCCAACTTTCCCCTAAATTTATAATAATTTATAATAAGTTTCCCCTAGCTTGGTAAGCATCATGCTAGAATCAAGTCTTGAGCAAAGAATTAAAAACAGTAGATGGAAAGGGCTTTAAGAAACAGTTTGAGTGAGATATTTAATATGCAAGCCTTGTAACATTGCCCCAACTTGGAAGCATCTACAAACAGCGCAATCTCCTGCCTCTGGTGACAGAATTCAAGGGAAGCTGCCTTAAAAAGAATTTCCAAGACTGCGTTACCGTGTGAAAAGGGCTTACAGGAGAGGGGAGTGTCAAAACACCAGATCGTTTTGAGTCTGGAACAAGGCAAGATACTATTGATTAGCTTGCCTCTATGCAAAGCAACAACTCCTACAGTTCTCAGCAATGATAACATGCCAAACACTGCCTGCAGAAACTCAGCAGGAGCTGAAAACAGCTGCCTTGTACGGAGAGAAGATACTGCCCTGATTAACTAAAAAAAATGGATGGGTGGGAGAAGACGACAGCAATTTTTCAGCTGTCTGGCTGCAAGACTCTTGGTCCTGAAGAAACACTTGACTATTACTAGAAAAGTGAAGGCTGTGAAGTAGATAAATATGCAAAGAGCTGTACAGAATTTCAAAGCAAACAGAAATCCACATTTTATAAAATGCAAACAGAGTAATACAGTATTTTGGAATGACTGCTTTAGACACTTCATTATTATCGTGTTTCCCCTATTCAGTCTTTAAATAGATAGGAACCTCCTTCTTGGTTTCCACCACATACTGTTTTCTTTGACTTTACTGTCCTTGACAAATTATTCCAGACTTGTAAACTGCTTTCTACATCTTATCAGAAGAGAAAGCTGGCTGGGAAAGTTACCGTTGCGTTCCTTTCTTGCACACAGTTTGTTCAAAAGTAGTTCAAACACATTATCTACTGAGTCTTCCTTAAATTCATTTCTTGAATTGAGCTACCTGCATATTGGGGGAAAAAAGCAGACCACCTTATTTGGGACTTCGTAGCATACAGAAGCGCTATGGCTAGACAATGTAAGGCAGACAAGTAGTAAACTTTATTATTTCCTCAGCTGACTGTACAGAAACAGGCACCTACTCAATATATGTAAAATAAACACGGAAATTATAAAGCAGTATTTAAAAATACCTGAAAATATTTCAGAAACCACTCTTGTTAAAAGCTGAGCAGATGCAAGCCCTAAAGACCTCCATTTTAAATGGTAATGCCAGTAAGTTCACACTTCCAAATATCAAAAAGCAGCATAGTTAAGAAAGCATAAGACTGAAGCCAGAAATACAAGAAAAAGCAGAAAACTCTGCTTGTCCCCATCTATTATTTTCAGCAAAAACTCTGATTTCTGTTCAGTTTCCTTTCCTTAGTTTATCTTGCTAAGTCTCCATTTCATACCGTCTTTGCATCTCACCACAAGTACCTGTAGAAACACCTTTGCTGATAGAAGTCTATCTTCATAAAGCTGACAATATGACAGCTTCTTTACTATGGTAACTTTTATGTACTGAGTAGAGCACTTATGAATTATAAGAAAATTTAGTTAAGTTTTGGATCAAGGAAATCACTGGAAGTTTTCTCTCCCCCGTCTATACTCCAAAGACTTCTTTTCTTTCAAAACTTGAAACAAAATTACTCCAAAATCCCATGAAAACCTATTAAAGTAGTGGGGGAAGGAACTGCTACGTCTGGGTGTTCAGGCTCTTCAACATACATACTATACAAGCTCCAGAGATAAGTATGTGAATTCTTAACAGTCCTCTTGAGAAAAGCTCTGACACTATGCTTGTTACCTGGATCACCAGTTCTTCCTTATGACTTTTTAAGCTTAGAAAGTCATTCTGAGAAAATCCATGACTCTCACTTGCCAAGATAAGTGAGCTAAGCAGCAAGACAAGCAATGAGATGAAATGAGTCACCTATACCACCCGTAAGGGCTAGAGCACATCTACTACCACAAACTTGACTGTATAGTCCAGCTTTTATTTGCCAGTTGTTATAAAACAACATGATGCACAAGATTTCAGACACCTCACATATACAGATGTATGTGCACTCATTAATATTAAAGAGAGGCAAACCCAAGACTTTGAAAGAAAGTCAAAGAACCCACTTATGTCTAGACACAAATACGTGCAATAAACTGGTCAGATGTCTTTGCCAGGCCTTCAAAACGAGTGAATCAAAAGAAAGAACTGAAGAAGAAAGACACGCTAAGCAGGGTGTTTTGTGAAAGATGCACAGATACTAAGACCTCTATACCACTGTATTTTAAACCTTCAGCAAACACAGGCCAAGAAGAAAACCCAAATGAATTAACATACATACTTTGGAATAAGTCAACGAAATAGGTCCACACAAGCTTTATTAATGCAATCACAAATTCAGTGAAGCCAAATGGACATCTCAACTGGTAAACAGAGTAATAAGAAACACTGTCACATCCAGTTAAAACAGATTTGCAAACAATAGGCAGCCTAACTAATGAGAAACATGAATGTAACTTACAAAGTAACGAGACCCTCAAGGTTAAGAACAGCCCTAAAACACTCTCCACAAATTAGAAGACCTAAACCAATGGATTAGACTATCAAGAAAAAGTTTGTTACATGTCAAAAATTAATCTGTACATGAACATAAGGAAAAGAAAACATACTTTCCCAGCTAAGGAAAGATGTCAATGCTGCAGACCACATCATAAACCCATGTCATGCCAGAGGGATTTCCAAGAAGACAGAAATCCCCAACCAAGCAAACAACAACAACAAAACCCAAAGCAAATTTGGTGGCAAGTAGAGGAAATAGCATACAGCTTGTTTTTATTTAAACTATTTTTCTGTATGCCCTGAGCACATACTTGCATCTGCATTGCCAACAGTCTTCAGAACATTTAAATAGAAACTTTGCTTTTAAAATGCAGTAACATCACATTAGAAAGAAGCCCAAAATTTTAGCAAAAGCAAAGCACAAGCAGCTGTAAATGCAAAAACATACATTAACTGTTACACCTTTCATTCAAAACTTTTCAAAATATCTCACACAAAGAAAATTTCTTCCCTTAAGCTAAATTTTCCACTATCGCATAGGATAACCAGCGCTTTATACTTTTTTGTGCCTTCTTTACCTTAGTAACAAGTTAAAAAGCAGCTAAAAATTATTATCAAGCACTACAGCCTCGACAGAAGCGAACACAAGATTACTTGGGCTCCCAACCAGTTATAAACAAACTCTTTCAGCAACCCCCACATTGCTGCTCCATGGTCAGGAACAGAGAACTACAGAAGAGTTTGCTCCTTGTTTCTTGAGGGGGGGAAGCAAGAACTTCCCTGGTATGACCATGGGATAAAGATGTCTCATTTCATCTAGCTACTCCTCTAGAATCAGACAATAACAGTTGTGCTCTTACTTTGCTCTCCCTGGGGATATCACAAGTAAGATAAAAGAATAACCAAAACCACATCTTTCTTTCCTGGCTGACTGCTGTATTACAGCAAAGAAAGTTTCTCAATAATTTCAGCAAAGATTGAATAGAAAATATGTAGAATGGCACTCCATTCAAATTTCTCTCATCTCTCTGCATTGCACTGAAACATGTGCAACAGGGTTATCTAAAAAATTATTTGCAGAATCTGGAAAGATTAGTAGAGATGCTACAGAGCAGCACATGAAAAGACAGGGCTGAAATGGAAACTATCACACCAGACAGATGTGGGATTCTTTAAGAATTCTTATTTAAATATTTGCATTATAAACATCTACATGAAACTTAAAATATACTAATGACATGAAGGTGAGGCACCATCACCCTGAGGCACAGGGGAGTAGCAAGGTACCATATCGAAAGAAACAGAACTGAAATAATGGAAACAGGATGAAATTCAACAGAGCAAAATACAAGCTTGAACACTGCAGCAAGGATTTCTTTTAGAAACCAAAATACCGTAATGAAAATGACTACAGATGGGAATGAGCTGAGCACAAAATGACTACAAGCCACCATCATCAGCCAAAAACGATGAGACGAAAACTTTTCAGCAGGGAGATTTTTTTTTTAAATAAGTAACCAATTGTGGATGCTCTTTCCATTCTTTTTATAATTTTTTTATACATGCACACACACACACACAAATGCTTTAACATCTTCAAGCTCCTTTAGAACTTAATACTGGCAGGTTCATTCATTCTTAATAGTCTTTTATTTTGAAAGTAGATACGCAGAAATCAATTAAATTATTCAAAGCAAAGCATTTCTCAATACGAGTATATCATATCGAAAGACTGATTTAAAGCAGCTTTTGCGTCCACACAATGGAGAGCATTTATTGGTATCTTCCGCATCTTTTTTAAATTTTAATATAATGCATGAAAAACTTGAAGAATCAAGTAAAAATAAGCCTAAGCATGATCATGGGAAAAACAGCAAAAATTACACAGATTTGTTGACAGCATGGCTGATTAATATAAAAAACCCTAAAATTATTAGAATAATCTACCAGACATGATTAAGTATGACCAAAAAATATAGCTACACATGGTAAAAACAATGTGAAATAAGTCTCTTTATCATTTCAAGACGCTATCAGAATATGACACCAGGAGCCCATCCTTTTCAAAGGTACTTACTTTTCCAAATACATTACCATTTCAAATTAAAAGACTAAATATTTATATGTGTATTTCTGTCAATATTTAAAATAACAGCATAGGCCTTGTGGTAAACACTAGTTTTCCTATACTAACCTGCTTTTTGAAACTGGTATGAAAGTAATCGAGAATTTTTTTACTACATTTGAATCATATAATTTCAGAATATAAACTGGCAAAAGAAGTATTTCCTCTACCTAGCGGGGCATTTGCTAATTTGAACTCAACTCTTCTTTTGCTTTGGTCAGTCAGGTACTTCCTACATTCTAGTTACCTCAGAACTAATTAATGATATATTCCATGCAACTCCATAAGCCTTTTTAATAAATTACAACAGTAGATTTTATCATGAAGACCTGTTCAAAGAACTCTTATTATAAATGTGAGCTCAGAGATCCATTTGTGGATATTTTTGGTCATACCTCGTACTGCATTAGTCTACTATCTTTTTTTCAACCCCACCCCCTATTTTCTTATTGGCTTGAGCATTCAAGTCTTTTTACTCACTTCTGTGCTCCCTGAGACAACAGCTTTGTCCACGTTCACCGATAGCTGCTCTTCAGTCTGGCAGACTCCCAATGACCACTCCGCACAGCGGTGATGAGCCCAGCAATGACCTAATGCATGATGAAAGAAAAAGAACTTTGGTGTACAGCTCTGTCAAGCACTTCCTCTAAGTATGGAACTTAGTTCTAGTAGTAAATACTATAAATGATAGATAGATAGATAGATAGATAGATAAAATGAACAGTCTCTCTTCCTCCTATTCTTCTTGTTGCAACATTTAATGCCCTTATTATCATACACTAAATACATTGCAGTTACTATCAGACACTAAATATACTGCCATTTTTTTGATGCATCACACATCTTCCTCTTCATTTCAGCACACTCTGTGTATCTGTTTCTAATTTTCAGATGCCTGATCATATAATCATAACAGTAGGGTGTATATGCAATGTTCGTGTGCAAGACACACACACTGAATTACATTCCATCTTGTATTTCACTGTAGATAACATTTGTCTACATATGTACTCTTGACTTATGATTCTTAAGGACTGGATACAGATCTGCATGTTAATGTAGAACATGCTCACATGACGCTTTAGAATTCTACACAAAACTTCTAAAAGCTCAAAATACAGCATGAACAGAAACACCACATAAATGACTGAGAAAACTGTGTCAATACAAGAAACACATTATAGAGATATAATTAGAAATGTTTATCTACATAACAAAACAATTCAGAATTTGCAGAATTCAACAGGTATCTCTTAAAAGAAATCTCTAATTTAATTCTGGGAAAAACAATGTAAATGATACATACTTCCAAAGGAATTCTGTGACAGCTTTATACTAGATTCAAAATGATGCTTTGCATTAGCTGTTGAAATTAGGTACTTGGTCAACTTAATCATTCAGCAACAAAAAAACTCCCCCTAAAATCTCTGTAAGGGCCTGGGAAGAGTTGTTTACAAATAGTAACAACTTAAAAAAATTTAGATTGACAAACCCCCCTGCCCATCCACACACACTACAGTATAACTATTTAAAACAAACCATTAAATTTTTTTGTTTTGTTTTTAATTAGACTTTGAAATGAGTTTCCACACTCATGAAAGAATGACATTTATATTATTGCACAAATATATTTCCATTTTTGAGGCAAAATCCACGTGAGTGGACTACCAGCATCAATAGGTGCTTTCTGAAAAAGTAAGTCGTAACTAAGTAAGAAGAAAAGTTCCATTAAAATGAAAGAACAGATGACAAACCAGACAGTTTTCTGACAGAAAACCTGCAGATACTGGAAACATGCAAGTATATTATGCCTCTATTGTTCTAGCAATACTGCTCTTTTAAATCTTCCGTTCCATTATTTCCAATAACCCCGCATTAGCAGCAGGAGATTAGGTAAGGCTACAGAATTAGGACTTTAACTTGAAGAGGAGACTATACAAAACCACCACGTAACATTGGCAAAAGCTACAAAAGCATCCTCAAACACGTGACAAACACCAGAGCACAGAAAACTAACAGCTGAAAAACTTCACTGTCATTGCAGCTACTGTACTACTACTGGATGGGAAAAAAGGAGGATAGCAACATATCTTACCTGTTGGCTCAAATAAGGCTTGAACATCAATGTCATCTGGTAAGCCAACTAAACTGAGTTCATCCCAGAATTTGACAACCTGATCATCAGAAGCAGTTTGGGTGCTTACACTTGTACATGATGCTATACTCGACCGAGATCTGTATCGGGGAGCAGAGAAACATGTGACACGTGAAAAACAAGCAATCATGTTCTTTGTTCAATTAGCTAGATACTTGTAAATGATCCAAAACTCAGGGAACATGACTATAAATTTTTCCAAACATGATACAATATAAATCAACATTAAAAAAAAAAAAAAAAATCTTTCTTCCTCATACTTCAGCCCAACATTTTTCCCAATAACAAAGTTTTCAGTCAAAGCTGCTATTCAATGGACAAAAAAAAAGTGCTTGGAAAAATGCCCCTTTCCCCAGCCTGATCTCTTCAATTCTTCAGGACACACATGCTTCTTTTTTTAAAGTCCACTTCTGTTTGATATTAAAACTTGCCCAACCCTAGGAACGGGGAATTAAGTAACAGCAAACAGTCTGTGCTACTCTGGGGAGGAAGAGATGGAGAAGGAAGAAAAGAGAGCGGTGTAAGTGGCAAGCACCAGCTGCAGCTTTCATATGGCCCTTTCCCTGCAGTCTAACAGCTGGTCCAGGGTACAGCATTGACAGTATCCTCAAAGAAGACTGCCACAGCCAGAGGTAAGGTGCCCAGATGAAATACAGCAGCTATGGGGGGAAGGTAGAAAAAAGACCAGGAGTGAACAAGCTGCTTGGAAATTAGTATCTTTATCCAATGCCATCATGATGTTAAAAAAAAGGGTGGGGGGGGAACAGGAGGAAAGGATTGTGGGGGAACTGAAATATGCAGTGATATCAAGACTACTATATTGTGCTGCAATGGGAGGATCTAGCTTACAACCTTATTAATGTGTTCCCCAGATTCTAATCTCAACAGAAAACAGTTAATAAAACTCAGGTT
Organism: Fregata magnificens; assembly: GCA_013389945.1. NCBI lineage: Eukaryota > Metazoa > Chordata > Aves > Suliformes > Fregatidae > Fregata > Fregata magnificens. The sequence continues at coordinate 19,234 of WAAD01030048.1, forward strand.
ACTCCATTAAAAAGCAAGAAGCAATGATTCTTCCTCCTTTATTTCCTGCAGGCAAAAAACTGTCTTGGACATCTAAGGACATGCATTAGGCTTACTGACAAAAGAGACCTGATCTCTGACGCTTCAGCGGTTGGTAGGAAAGGTGGTGCTGCGTTTTCTATTAAGGTCCTTTGAACTTCAATATTCTCCCCCATTAATAACTCAAATGCATGCATTTGCTGTTATTTCTCAGTTTCTAGAGTTGAGACAGCACAAAACCACCTCTCTTTCCTGACTGCTCTCCTGCTTATTACCTCTAAAAAAGATGCTGAAAAACAACCTACCTCCAATAAGGCAAAAGATACAGTAAGCACTGGAATTTTAACCTGCAATAACTTTGCCTTCCTGAAAACCATGCACGCTTTGCTTCAGCAATTACATTCTGAAATACATGAAAAAAACTCAGCTGGGGGGGCAGGGGGAGCACCATCCCTCTTGTAACACCAAAGAAAGTTTAAAAGTTTTCAATTATTACATGATATCCTCATAACCCATACCATGACAAAAAAAACCCCAAACCTGTTAACACTGGCACTATCATCATGAAGACTCCCCTCACTAAAGCGTTAAATTAACTCACTCTGTTCAATACAGCTGGTTCCTGAACACCGCCCGTGTCCAGTGGAGCCAATTCTAACGCTCAACTGCTACTCAAAACACAGGAGTTAAAATGAACGTTAAGAAAAAAAACTAAATCCTAACTGACAACGCATTTTTATTAATACGAAAGCCTTCTCAGAAGATCAAACCGATCCCTTCAACGAACGTCCCAATTTAACCTGCAATTAAATATTTTTGGGTGTATTTTAGTCAGATTTGAAGAGGGGCGGCCCTGCCCNCCCAAGGCTGCAGACCCCGCCGCCGCGCAGCCGGCGCGGAGCGACCCCCGTGTTCACAGGCAGCCGCTGAAGGGAAACGGCCTCTAACCGCGGGGACAGCCCGAGCCCGCGCTGACAGGATCTCTACGCCCACGGAAAACTCACGTGCAGAGAGATTTAAAAACACGCTTCTCCGATCGGTCACGTCTTACGTGCCACCGCCAGACACACCGTATACTGAACAGAACTTCACCGCGGAGCTGTGTACGTTTCTGTCATTTTTCAGAATCACTCAAAGGTGGAACCAACCTGAGAGGACTCGGGCCGCTCCCCATTCCATGGCCAAAACCACCCTGCTGGGAAACCTGCCACCCAGCCCCACTTCCGAAGGGTGAGAAACATGCGCTATGTGCCTGTAACAATACTGTCGCCGCTGCAAGAGCCGGCTTTGGAAGGCTTCAACAAGATGGGCTTCTAGTTACGCCAGTCTACAAAATACCCAAAGTGTCAGAAGTCCATTATCTCCCGCTCTTGGGCATACTTTTACTTCAACCTCACAAGTAGATCCATGTTTTACAATAACTAGGTTTCTTTTCTATGTTCTTCCAGCGTCAAGATTCTCACTGGAGGGCAGAAACCAATCTTTAAAAAGCGGAAGAGACAGCTATTCCTATACCTCTTGCATTTTGGGTTGTTTTTTTTTTTAAAAAAAAAAAAAGACTAATATTAATGAACCGCATTTTCACAAATACAAGTTATTTGCCTGCTGCAGTACAGTATCTGTAAAGACGCTTCCTGAACTTCACACAAAACAAAAAAAATAGGTATTTATTGTAGAACGGACTTACTTCTTCTGTCCTCTTTGTTTGCGCGGCACAGAGTTTTGCCTTGGAGTTCTCTCGCAAGCTCCATCGGTGCTGTCGCTGGCTTCACTCTTATTTAAAGGCTGGTTTTTCCATGGGATAACATACCCAGGAGTTGGACTGAATTGTTTTAAGTCTCCTTGTCCTAATGAGCTCCGTTCTCCACAGTAACAGAAGGCGCAGAGTTGTTCGCTGTGAAAGGGAAGATAATTACTTCTTTTTTGGGGGGGAAACAGCAGAGGATACCCCATCAAAGAGCAACTTTCATGCCAATTTAACCCTTTATAACAAAACAGTAAAAGCTCCCAAGTGCTGTCAGATATCAGAATTCGGCATTCAGGAACACCGTTTCCAGCTAATTTAAAGTTACCTTAAAAGAACTTTTTTGTTCACAAAAGTGCATGATTAACAAAACAAACAAACAAAAACCCCCCACATGTAATATTCAAATGATGAATATAACCTTTTTGATCAGAAATTCTGTACCTCTAGACACACGCTTGCTAAAAGGCGTCGGAAAACAGGGCAATAAAAAGAAAAGAACGGGAGGAAGAACTTAATTAACACCTCACACCCGTTAGAAGAACTCAGCATTGCCATCACAGAAAAGGCAAAGCTCTGCCTTTTTGAACACAGAACATTACTACACATATACCTTTCTGTGAGTACATACACCTTATGTGTAACACAATGTGCAAATACTATACACCAAGAGGTTTAAGGAAACATGGAAAAAAATGGAGTAATGAGAAAATCACAGCAATGGCTACAGTCATGCATACTAAGGCATATGACATACACAAGTCCAAATATCCTCATTTACTTTAATATTTAAAAACAAAACAATACCTAAAAGTTTTACTAGAGGAAAATCACATTTACAGAACCGTGACCGCTACAATATCCCTGTACCATTTGCAATTATGTTTTAACATGCATAACATAGCAACAGCATTGAAATGACAGCTCTGACAGCACTCCTTGTGTCACATCATATGGAAGCTACTGAAAAATATTTCTGTAATAAACATATCCACAAACTTAGAATGTGAACTGCTGCAACTAATGCAGTTTGCATTAAAGGAAGGCCATTTAACACATCTTTTTACGCGTAAATGAGCAATTCTGTTTTCTTCATATTTATGCCCCCAAGACCCCAAAAAGATGCCTCAGGGAATCAGGCACTTGGATAGAGGCTTCGTTTAGCCTGGATCCCATTTAAATAGATTTCAGTGCATCTGCAAGGTGGCACATTTGGGTTTGGGGCACTCTGTGTTGGGTGGGTGAGTGGAGGGAGGTAAGGTGAGAGGAAGAGAAAACCTTAAGGCTAAACTCCTGTATAATATTCACTAAATTCTGGGGAAAAAATACGGAGTGCCTGTGCTCTTCAGCCAGGTGAGGCAAGACTAGCAACAGAAAAAGGCAAAAGTAGAAAAGCAAAGTTCCAGTTCAGAACAGAAGACACTGAGAATCCAACAAAGCCCCTTAGATTTGGTTTAATGCACTCTGGATGAGTCTTTTTGCCCTCGCCATAGAGCAACACTGGGGGGGGGGGTGGTGGCAGCGTGTGGGAAGGAAGAAAGAAAATACAAGTGGGTACGTAAAATGCCTTTGAACTTCTCTACTACTACAGTACTGGTAATACCAGACAGTCAGATGCTAAGGAAGGGAGCAGCATGTCACAAGCCCAAAACGAAGCCCAGAATGAAGCCAAATACTTTTCCTTATGCTCTATAGGTAGGATTGCACATTCTCTAAGGCAGAGAAACCTTTGGGGACATGCAGGTTGGTGGGCAGATAAGTAGGTCCCATCATGGTACTCAAAGTAAGACCATAGTACTGTTAGGAAACATTCATCCTCGTATTCATGGCCTCGGTTGCACCATCCCTCACTGATCCTGCCTCAACACAGGACCAGCGTGAGCCAGCACAACCCCCGGAGCTGATGGTAAATGTCTGACACGTTCCGGAAATCTTTAGAAAAAGGTACACAAAGATAAAAAGATGCAAAGAAAATATGGATAAATGTAGCATAAGAATGCTGAAAAATGAATAGTTACAGCTAAACAGTACATAGGCCTATTTTAAAGCTAGTTTTCAATGTGATAAGAGCAACAAATAAATTATTATTTGTATGTCAGTGAATATAACCACTAGACTACCAGTGAAACCTGATCTGGCCTCGCAGGCAGAGTTTGTAAGAAGGGAAAGCAAAGCTATTTATGCTAGTTGAGACTAGAGAGACTTATGAGGAGACTTAAGAGATTTAAGCAGGCAGCACCATGGTATATAAATTACACTAGTTACAAACACAGGATTATCCACAGTGGAATAAATAATTATTCATACATCCTGTTAGGACAGACTATCACTGCTCATTAAAAGATTCGAGGATAATTATGACTAAATAAACAAAGCTCCTTAAAGTGAAGTTGTAGCAAATATGCAATAACGTTAAGGTTTATGAAAGAGAAATAGGAAACAGTAATTACAAAAAAAACCCAACCCTAACTTTTAAAGCGGTACTATTTGAAAAAGGAGTACAGGGGTAAAGCAGGTATTTCTGGAGCCTGTAAGGCAGCTCCGGTATCACAACTTCCAGCAGTAGCTTTCTGCAGGCAGAGTGAAGTGAAACAACAGGAGCAGCGAGTTTCACAGCTACTCTGCAGCATGGTGCGGACAGCTGTGAAGCTGTCAAGAATCATATGGTTTGTGCTATTGCTCCTGCTCCAGCAAAGCTGGGACCGCAGCTGAAGCAAGCGCTCAAGCACTTACTGCGGGGAGGGGGCTGGGGGAACCCTTTGCTAAAGGTCTGTGAACACACAGATGCAGAAGTAAAAGACAGGAGCAGCAGAACATTCCCAGACCACAGCCAAGAGACTGTGGGGCTGAGAGAGAGAGTGGGATTATAAAAGGGGGGGAAAAAAGGTTTCACACTTTCCAGCGAGGGTAAGCAGAGGGGCTTCAAATGCATCAGGCACCCAAATACCTAGAAACAACCAGCAGCAGCGTACTCCCTGCCTACCATCTGGATGCTAGAAAGACCCCTCCGTAGGAAGGTCCTCTGCTTCCCAACATGTCACGTTGCTTATCTGTCATGCAGTACAAAGTGGCCAGTTCCATCACGTTAGCCTTTTAGGTTTAAGTGCTCAGTAAATATTTTAAGTTATGTCTGTATGGGCAGAAGGTAGAGTTTTTTATTCCTATCATCTGAGGACTGCAGAAAAGTACTTACAAATCTACTTTCCATATGTCAATATGCAATTAGAGGATCTAAATCTGTGATGCAAGAAGAGCTCTCATATTGAAGATAACGAAACTGAGATACTGGCAACTCTTAAGATCAAACCCTAGATCTGTTATCATAATTAGCATATTTTCAGAACAGGCTAATTCAAAATGGGATAACAAGCAAGAGACGATGTGTCACATATCTTTTTATAAGCTACTAAGGAAAAAAAGAAAGAGAAAGCTCACCAATACTCCATTTAAGATATATCTATGATGCCCTAAACCAAAATATAAATTCATCATTATTTGTAACTTCAACTTAATTCCTAAATTTTCCCAGAACAAATGCTACCTTTTTATGTAGGTTTAAAATTCCACAGGTGGTTTATTACCAGTAGGTGCTTATATAACTCACCTCATCCCAAAGGATTTCATACATCTGTATGCACACAAATTTTCATACACGATGCAGAAAAAAAAATACGTTCAGAATAAACCAGACATACAGCTGGGTTTAGGGGAATGCAATAAGAGGCAGTAAGGCTAACGTCTGAAGCTAATGTGTGCTCCCACCAAGCCATGAGAGGAGATCCAGACCTGGATCTTGTTAGAAAGATGCCTTTTCTAACAAGAAACATGTCAATCTCAGCACTTTGCCACAGCCACTTTCTTCTACAAGTTCTTATTTCATCGAGTTGTCCTATCAGTGCCTCTTCCTCACGAAGAATTTACTCAACTCCCTGACAAGAATCTAAGATGCTACAATCCTCCACAGTCCACATCCCAACAAAAGAAAACAAAATGCCCTCCAGCTGGTTAATCCTGGAGGAAGGGAGAAGAACAGTCACTATTTCCTCTACTTGACCGATGACATACAGTCGTTAGGACTCATCCTAAAACACAGACTTTCCCGTTGCAAGGAGTTCATTTCAACACATGCAGTATTGGGCAACTAGTTGCACAATATTAAATTACAACCAGAGAGGGAGAAACATTTTCTGGCTTGCTTGCAAATATTCAGTTAGAGAATTAAGGTAAAATTGACAGTCCCAAAACCTTTGACCTTTTTAAACAGAGTTATTCTAAGGCTGACCATCAGGATTACCAACATTTCAAGCACACCAAATGCCACTGTAGTCACACTCCCAGGAGTAGGCAGAAGCCCCTCCTGGATCCTTCAGAGTTGGGGAATGGCACTGGGGTATCCTGTGTCAGCCAAGGCTCCTTGACAATAAGCAGATGTGCAGACTGACTTACATAAACGTGTTTTGTTTATGTGGTGTCCCGTATCTCACAGATCTACATTTGTGTCTGCATGAGTACCATGCTGTGCAGCTGGTGGAAATCTTCAGATTGGTCCACGTGAGTTAGTGCGACCATCAACAGTATCACGTGACCTCTCACTCTCCTGCCTATTTTTCATACCTGGGTAGAAGGCATGGCAGTCTGCAACGATATGGGGCACTGCCATCCACCCGCAACTCTGTGTATACAGCTGGGGGAATAAATTTCCCTTCCTCATTTTCATACGAATAACTTCCTTCTGCGTCTCCAAGATGCCCATACAGCTAAATGCTGAGGAAGATAGCAAGAGGCCTATGTTAAGCATGTCTATCACCAAGATGCTTGAAGTAATACAACCCTTTTGGAACTAAACGGTGAAGGAGGCAGACTAAAGAAAATCCTGCAGCCTCCTGTTCTGCAGAGAGGTGTTAAAAGGTCCCCTTCTTTCAGGAGAACATGCACGGGGGAATCCAAGCATCCTACAGAGACGAATGGAAGCTGACAGTAGCAGGAGAAATACAAATTCATGGATTCAGCTCAAGAGATGCTCTCCTCTTTCCTCTTACCTCTTCTCAAATCCCTCCCAACCTACTGTGGGACACCAATTGTCAAAGAAGTTTTACTGTGCATTCACCTTTTCAATCAATCTCATTAAAAGCAGAGGTCGTTGTTGCTGTTTAAACAGGAAAAGGCAATGGATTATATCTGAGAAAACCCAAGGCATGGCAATTCCAGTGAGATCCACTAGCTATAACCACAGCCTTAACATTAAATACTAAGTTACAGATGATCACTACTGCCATTTGCCATTATAATGATTGCACTAAAGTTAAAAAAACCCCGAAAGTGTAAAAATAAAGATCTATTTCATTCATGCTTTCGGTTGAAAAAGAAGGTGAAGAGGGTATCATTTGATTTTTGCTATGAGTTAGTTTGGTTTTTATGCAATAATTTTCCTCAGTGTCTGGAAATGCCTTCAGGATGTCTTTTTCACACACACTTTAGCATTTTTGAAAGGTGAAACTGAGAAGCATAAAACCTTGGGTTGTGTCAGCAAAATTGTTACAGAAACTTAGAATGTTTTTCACAATCAAAATTAAGCTCAGCACAATGAAATGGACTATTTGGGAGCCAAACAGAACTTTAGAGCATCGTTTGTACTGATTACTGAAGCAGACTGATGAGAATTGGTCTTGAGAATTCTTCTCCCACCTAACCCTGTTAGTAGTTTTACCATATGTTAAAAGGCTAAATTAAACGCTACAGGGGACCTACTATTTATTTAGCTATGCCAAGTTGTGCTAATGCACAAACTACTTTGCTTTCACTCTCGCTTTATGTTGTGTCATTTAAAGAGTAAATTGTTCTTCTCTTTAGTGAAGATGCACCATTGTATCATTCATGTAAATTCAAATCAAGACCTGCAAGCTGGATTTTAAGTGAAAAAAGATTTCTGGCTTAAAACAATGCCAGGGGTCTGTATCAGTGTGAGTTCTAATATATGTGAGACATTCACAGAGGTGAAGCTATTCTAAAACTCAGGGGTTTAGATTAAGCTTTTCAGCTTCATCTAAATATCCTGTAAATATCTGGATCTCGGTAATGAAGAAGCTTGAAAGGAAACTATCGAAGAAAACTCATTAGGTGATGCAGAACAACTTCACATTGATACAGGGTTAACAACCCAATAAATCACCCTTCTGAATGAATGATACTAAGGATAGAGAAGGATGAAAGTGCAACATAGAGATACCACAAAGATGGAAAAGTTCTCAGCTGCAAGCTATATTTAAGCATTTGACATGCAAAGTGTTCTCTTTCCAATAGGAAACAGAATCACAGAACAACTTGAAATTTTGAGTGGTTTGACACTATTACAGAGAGTTGGTTTTGAAACAAGTATTTAACTTGTGCAGCACAATTCCTTTAAAACAAGGAGGGCAGAAGGGAGTTCATATGAACTTCAGGTGAAGAATTTTAAAACTTGAAGTTTGCACAAAGCAATTAAACTGCATTAGACAATAATTGCTTTCCAATTTTTTCAAACCAGCACAGCTGGAGCTCTACAGCCATATAATCAACTTAATGATACTCTTCTCATTTGAAAGAAAGAAAACATTACCCTCCAAACACCACCACCAAAACAACACATTTTACTGACATTTTAAAATTCAAAAAATAGGAAAATATGCTCTTATTCACCATCAATATGTGTCAGCTTTAATTAAAACAAATGCTTAAAGCTCAGTTAGGATTTCACATACCCTAAATGCAGGAGGGGTTACCAGAATGCCAGTGCTGAATAAAGTGAATTTAGAGGTCTACTCCAAGTCCATCTAGAAACCATTCTTTAACGTCCAACTGAACTGGTTCATACTCTCAAACAAAAATCCCATATAGAATGCAACTGTGAGCATACCTGAAGGGTGATACTCACACAATTTTGACAGGTGATTTAACCTGCAAGTCATAAAGTCCAAATAAAAAGTACGGTGGCTTGTATCTTTGGTGTGCCTTTGTGCCCAGAAAGTATTGTCTGTTCAAGCCAAATTCCCTCTCTTGGCAAATCAACATAGATCACACCAAAACCGCATAAACCTCACAGAGGTGGCAGCACCTCTCAGGAGCCAATTTCATATGAACACTAAGTAGGGTCTTACTACCTGAAACTTACTGAAATTTAACATATACCAAGTTGGCTTTAAATAGCAGTTTTTCAAGAAAGTTTCATCAAAATTGTTCAGTCACATTAGGGAATGGAAAAACATCCTGTTCTGCATAATTCAAACTTTGTGTTTTTTCTTTGGAAATATGTTTACAGAAGAGATGAAGTACAACAAAATGGGGCTCTTCAGTCAAAACTGTGCTGGGTCAGATTAAAGGTCCACCCAGCCCTGTATGGTCAGTGTTAGAAATAGGATAAGCAGATACACAGGGGATATTAAACAGCAGGGCAAACATATGATACTACCCGTGCCTCCCGGTACTTTCAGTTCAGGGCCTCCCTGTATCAGCTGTGATTCCTATATATTCAGTAATTCTCAGTTTCTCTTTCATGAACTTGCCCAGTCTGCTCTTGAACTCACGTAAATTTTCAGCAATCCACAACATTCTTTGGCAAGGATTTCCATGTCACTCTGGATGACTACCTGCTGTGCAAAGAATCACCTCCTCTAATTTTGCATCTGGCCCTCATAAGTTTCATTTGACAACCCTCAGTTTCGTGCGTTAAAAGAAACTGAACAGTCAAGATACAGCCACCCTCCCCACGCCACCTATGCTTTCAAAGCCTCTTATCTTCCTCCTCCAATCTCTTTTACAGACTGAAGGGTCCTAGATTACTTAACTGGAAGTTACTCCAGATCTTTGATCAACTTTTCTGCTGTTCTGTGAAACTTCTAAGTTTTACTATGTTCCTTTTTGAAGTTACAGATACACTTTCTGTAACTCTCTGAAAATTGGTCCAAACTCGTATCTCCAAATGTTTCTAATCTCACCAAGTAGATCACGTGTGCTCAAGCAAAGCTTTGGCACGTCAAAGCTACAAGCTCAAAAATTCTCTCTTCACTAAGCACGCTCCATTCCCTCTCAGTCCCTGTGTGCAAGCAGACTCCATATGCACCATCCTCACCCTGTGAACGAACATCCTTCCGGCAAAGGTTAGAGACACTCAAGGGGATCAGCTCTGCAACTGCAGCTTATGGATGCTGTGAGTCCAGATTTTGTCATTTAAATTACCGGTGCTTTCAATCAGCTGTGAAATGAAAGCGAAGGAAGGAATGATGAACGAACGAGCAGGGCATGACAAAGGCCTTGCTGTGCGAGGGAAATGGAAGGTGATGGGGAAACAGGACAATTGACTGTGGGGCATAATACAGACCACACAGAAAGCCAAAGTAAGAAGGAAGAGAACACAGCCTCAGCTGACAAGGGAAACGAACAAGAAAATGGAGAAAGGGGTGAGAAGAAATACCATGTCACAAACACCAGTCTGGGAGCCACTGGAGATGGAGGGAAGGAAAAAGGGCCAAAAAGGAAGAAACCACAACTGAGTGGACACTGAAACAATGATCAGAACTGATGAGCAGAGACGAGGATTAGAAAAGTAAAGAGAATGGGAATATGATGAGGAGTCAACAACATGAAAAAAGACAAGAGTTTGACAAAGAAAGCTGAAGGTGAAAAAAACCCAGAAAAGGTGACATTTGGAAGAAATGAGAGAAGACACTGTATTCACTCAACACTGGAACAGAACTAAAGATCCCAGACTCTTAACATCGCTTGCGATTAACATGCATCTGTTACCCTCTGACAAAGTAGGCATCCCATCCACTTCTGAGCTTGGTCTACATGGGACACTGTGTCACAAGTACTGCTACCAGTCCTCCAGCATGGTCTGAGAGGCTGCCAGCCATGAAATCCTCCTCATGGGATGCTTCTGTCTGTCTGACTGCCATCTCTCAGAGGAAAGAAAATCTGTCCAGTCAGCAGACCTGACCTGCATGTAAGCAGCAGGACAGACCCAGGTGGAGACAAGCAGCCTTAGTAGCATGGGGGACAGACAGACAAACTGCCTAAAAACATCCGTGAGAGGCTGAGAGTGGGTCTCCAGAAACCTGGAGCACCTGCTCACACAGGGCATGAGACATTTCTAAGTATGGTTCCTGTGACTGGACCATCTTATGTAACAGATTAATTCAAAGAGCACAGGTCTGTGCAACTTAAAGGCCCGGTCATGAACGTCATTGATCATGGGTGTCAAATCCCACAAGGCGCAAGTTCTACATGAGAGCATTAAACACACTACGGTCACAACGTTGACTGTTCACCCTAAGAAAAAGGCAGGATTAAGGCTGCCTGTGAAACCTTTCTTTGGCCCCATTTGTGCAATACGCCTTCTGTGCTTCAAGAAAGATGCGGACCATCTGGAGAGAACTCAAAATGGCAAGAAGAATCAGAGCTCAAGGAAACATGATCTACAAAGAAAGTATGAACAAATTTGGGATTTCTGTTATGAGGTAAAGCATGCTGGGAAAATAAACTGAGAGCCTTTTGCAGAAATCTATCTTTCATTATCCTTGGCAGATGGTACAAGTAGTAATGGGACAAACCCAGAATGAGGAGAGTGTGGGTTAGATGTGAGGAAAGTGTTTCCAACAGTAAAAACAAAGAAGAGACTGGAAGGGGCTGCTTAGGGAAGATCTGGAGTTTTTATTATTGGAAGACTTAAGAGCAGTTTATGTAAACTTCTGTCAGGAATGACAGCTGTAGATATCTGCCTTGGAAAAGGAGGTGAACTACATGACTTCCAAAGGTCCCTTCCTGCCCCATGAATCTGAGGTAGAGCTCCTTTAACAACGATCTGTCATAAAATTCTTCTTGAGACCATTTCCCTAGTCAATGCATGAGCAGACAGGATGGACAACCAATAAATATTTAACTTTTTTCTCATTTTTCAGTGTGGTCTTAGTCTTTACCTACTGACAATATTCAAATTGTGGCCTACAATCCAAACCAGTGATTTCACTCTGGGCTAGAATGGTCACTGATATGATGATGAAATGTTACTTTACTATTATTAAATAATTTATTTTTGTAACACGAAGGAATGCTATGCCCACTTTGCAGATGTAGGAGTCAATCACTGACTTCAGAGGAAGATACTGTAAATGATTACATGGATCTAGATCTGAAAGTGTAAAAACAAAACTCTGCAATGATTTCAAGTGCCCTGTTTCATGCATAAGGTTCATTCTCTGCAGAAAGAATTCTTGTAGAAAAACAGTAATGTAAAACTACAAACTGTATCATAATACATGTGCAGGACAAGAAATAATCAGTTTCAGAATTAATCTTAATACTGGTATCTCCTAAAACGTGTGCTTGACTTTGCAACTTCAATAATTTTTAAAACATATCTATTTCCCTCCTGCCTAAAGATCTAGCTTCTGCTTCCATCACTGCAGTGTTATTCTGTCCAGATTATCTAATCTCTCTGCCACTCCACCATTTATTTTTCCACTGAGTGTTGCAAGTTTTGTAATGTGCTTTCTTTGAAGATTTAAAAAGAAAAAAAATGATAAGCAACATAGATAAAGAAGTTCAGTGCTACTTTTTCACCATTTTCTTTGTTCACACAATCAAAAGATGTTGGCCAACCACTTCTTTTTGATGGAATAAAGCACCCCAGCCCTCCATCTCCAGACTCCAAATTTGATCACAGCAGCAGCAACAAAATAAGGGGGAATAGTGCAATTGGTCTGGAATGAAAATTAGGTGCTTTGTTGAATTACAAGCGAGGCAGGAAGGCAGAAAGGTGTGTTGCCAGGGTTTTTTTGAAGTTTTAGCAACAGTGTCCCAAGAGCAGATATTTAGCAGACCAAAGTACCAAAATCAAAAAAGCTGTGTGAACATCTCAGCTTCTACTTATTTAAGAATGTTCTGTCTTCATGATTATGGCAAAAGTAGACAGAAAGTAAAATGAATCAAAAGGTATTTTGTTCTTCTATGAAATTGTGTTTCTAGGCCATTCTCATTAGCTTTTAATACTTGGAGTTGACAATGTGGGAAACAGAGGAGGAAGGTAGAAGTGGGCTCTGCTGTAAGTCGCAGCCGGTTTCTGGCTGCTTGCCTGCCTCACGGGCTGCACTTCCCCTGCTCTCTGCAGGCAGCACAAACCAAGGGAGCAGACTCCTTTCGAAGAAGCTGGATTCCACTCAGCCATAAGTCCTGGGCTGACAGAAGCTTCTCACAAGGCTTATAAAAAGAAAAAGGGAACAACCAAATGAAAAGGCTCCAAAACCCATGACGCTCATGATATATAAGAGCTGGCAGCATTACTTTTACCACTGCCAGGCTTCATAGTTTATCTTTGCTTGACGTTATTGCCCCTCCCCACATGTGGTCAATAATTCACTCATTCCTTCTGAGCATACACACATACACACGCCTCACCCTTTTCAGTCTCCCTACCCCAGTATGGCTCAGATGCTATTTATTTTAATGGTTTTTAGCACATTGCTTTCTGAGCACTAATCCTAAACCTGTTGTTAAAATTCCCCGCCCCAATCCCATTTGCAGTTAATAGTTCTCTTGGACTCCCATATCCCACCTCAGAAAGGTTCCATCATTGACCATCTTCTCTCTCACCTTTCTCTTGAACGTTCTTAATTTAGCCTCAGTCTCAGGAGGGATCCAGAGAAAAATACCACACAAGCCAAGCTTTGGCTAATGTCTCAGCTACTGAAATCCCCATCCTAGTTCTGATATATCCTACTATGTTAAAATCCTTATTTTTCAGCAGCAAATTATTTAATTCTTTCATGTACAAGACTTCATTTTACGCCCTGTGTCCTGTGCTTCTCTACCTCTTTTATCTTCACTACCGAAGACAGAAACCCAGAATTGTCTTATACTCAACTCTGAAAAAAGTGATGCAAAAGTAGCTCCACCTACACCTGCATCTACTTCCGGTGGAGGCTTTGGTTCTGTGTCCTAGGCAATTTCTGCACTGTCTGTTATAATACACTCCCGTAATTCTCCTATGTCTCACATACGTAAATTTATTTCTAAATATATAAACATTTCCACTGGATTAAGTTACTTATAACATAGAAGCGGAAAAGCTTACGAAAAAAGAGATGAAGCTGATGAGTATGATTAATTTGGAAATTGGCTTCAAAACTCCTTCCCCAAGTTACAGGCTTAAATTGTCTATGGAGTCACACCTTATCCTAAATCTTGACACATTTCCTCCCACTGTTGCACAACCGTCAGTGTGTGTTATTTCACATGTTGTATTTTCTCATAAGAGAACGGAGTTCAGCCACCCAGAATCCAGTCCTCCTACCCCTGCACGGCTCAGTGGCAGTGTCAGCACACCATAGACAATGATACAGATGATTGATCAAGAAGCCACAGAGCAGAAGAGGCTTTCTTCTGCTAGGTTTCAAGACACAGTGCCAAAAAACCCTCCAACATCTATTTTTTTTCCCCCATTGTTATGAGGACGTCAATGACTTCTGCAACTAACACCAATTCTGCATCTAAGTCTGGAACCAAAATTACCTGGGATCAGAGAAATCTATGACTCCCAATTAACTGTTTCACATCTCCTTAATACATTTCTTTCCAAAATGTCAGGGACAAGGTCGAGTCTGATCATTGTTATTTTAATTAAAAATTAATAGTACTTAGCTTTTTAATGCTTTGATCAGCCACAGCAATGGGCCCGTAATAGCTTTTCAATCTTGACTAATCGAAGTCAACACTTTCAGTTGGAAGGAAGAGTAAATTGAGGGCAAAAAAGGGCTGCTTCAGAACCATGCAGAAGTTTTTTTAGAAGACTGTTGTCCAGCTTTTAAGAAACAAGTTTATGGCTAGGGAAAGTGCTGTAATCAACTATTCATGATAACAGCAAGAAAGTAGCCTTGAGAAGAACAGAGAGCGGATGAAACAGCACTAAAACTTTTGCAAATGATCCAAAACAGGGTCAAATAAAGAATCAAAACAGCTGTTCAGTTCAAGCTGCTCTACATATTTACTGCCATTTAATATCAGCTTCGGAAATTTCCATTAAGAACAGAAATTTCTGCGTATTTCATTCAGGTATACACACAAGATCTGTTTAACAGAAATTCTCTGTAAGAAGGGAAGTATCTATTGGAACCTCAGAAGTTTGTGAGCATGTAAAACATGAAAATTATGTATGCAGCAAGTAGATGAAGTAATTTTTTGTGCATGGAAAATATGCACTGTGTTGGATTAGGAGGAAGTAAAATGATGATGATGACTCTCTCCAAGTCTGTCAAAATATAATTACACCTGTAACTGTCTGGTAACTGGTAACAGCAATGTCTGCAGCAGAACAGACCCACTACTGGGTTAAAAGCTGTTATCAGGGCTTCAACAGAGAAGCTCTGCTAGAATTCTGTGATACTGTTTCAACAGTGATCACAGACTGTGTTTTGTTTTCCTTCAAATAATGTAATTAATACTTTCACTGGTTTTTTTTGTAATTTATATTGATAAAAAGTTATAAAAATATGAACATTATTTTCTGTATTATAAATTCTGAAATAAGGAAGAACATGGTAGAAACAACAAGAGATTTGTTTTACTTTGCTCCTGACAATATAGACACACAAGCCGGAACTTCAGAAATAATTTTATATGGATTTGCCAATACACCATTTTCTCAGTAGGAAAGCTTCAGTAATCACATTTTATCTCCTATCACTTATGTCTGTTTTAATTTAAACAGCTAATATGCTGTAATTCAAGGGTATACCAGTGTAGTCTGAGAACACTACTCAAGGAATGTGCTTTTCACCTTGATCTCCCTATACACCAATTAAGCCATCAGTCGCGAGCACAGGCTGCTGCTGCCAGCACTTCAAAGCAGCAGTAGCATGCCCCAAGCCTGCGCCCCGAGCAATTTGCACCCCATTACCCAACTCCCAGCCCTGCCCCTGACTCAGCACCTGCCTCCTCCCTCACTAACCTGGTTTTAGCTTCCACACCCACAGAGGCAGTGGAGCTTGCAGACTCCTCGGATACTGAGCGCTGAAGGACTGGTGTTAGCTGCTTGGTGCTGTCCACTTCCGTTTGGGCATCCTCTTCTGCAGATTGCTCTTTGATTTCTGTTTAAAAAATGAGAACAATATTTATTTATTTATTATTTTATTTATTTATCTAGACTATAAAAACATCTGTAAGCTTTCCCTTGTGCTGTAAACATCCGTTTTATTTATAGATAGATTAACCCATGTAACTGCTCTCAGACACAACAAAATTTAGAGAGTAGGAAAATATTATCCTTCACATCTAGCTAAAACATGAAATTGAATGCTTATAAAGTTATGTCCATAACATAGTGCACCACTGTGAACTAAAGATGCTCAATAAGTAATGAAGAATGGGGCAGGGGGAGTTGTTGTTCAATGACAACCTTTTCATATGAGGTTGCAGTTTTAGACAATGTCATTCTCCCTGCATCTCCTCTCATGCACCTGCTCTGTCATCCCTGAACAAACATCAGGGTGAGCACACTAATCTGGGGTATAATGAACCATTTTCCTCCCAGATTAGCTTTAACTTTGATCAATGCCCTGCACTAGTTCATTCCTGATTACACTAACTCTCTGCTGGAACAGGGCTGAGGAGGTGAAGGAAGGAAGGACGCTGTTTATGCCAGCTTAAACTTCATTCCGAACTGTAGGAATATAAGCAATTTTTGCAGCATCCTGTTAATTTAGGTTAGTTGTTAGACAGAAATTTATACATCTACAGCTGACAATGTTACTATTTGCCTAGAAAGTTTGTTTCTGCTCAGAAACATGAATCACCAAGTTGCCACTGTCTGTTCAACTTAAACCCTGTTCCCATCTGGTTCTCTCCTTTGCACAGAGTGAGGGATTTATTTGCCGGAGGGACACGGCAACACACTGCTCAGAAGCAGAATGCACAGGAACAAGGGTCAAGGCTGTAGAGCAATAAAATTTGGTATTTCCGCACTCCTCCATACTTCGATTTTGAAACCTAAATAACATAAAAATCATAGGACTCTGGCAGATGTTCTTTGGCATATCTAGCTTAAGACACTACTGCCTCCTCCTGTCAGCATCCATGGCTGCTTCATGTGTCCCCACAGCAGAGCCAAACGAAGGACCACAGTCCATCACGCCACCTAAAACTTCCAATGAACCTGGGTTTGAGCTAAGAGGCCAATACATACAGCTCTTTCAAAGAAGTCCAGTTAGAGTAAAGCAACAGATTACTTAAGAGGATTTAAGCAGAAGATACATTCACTTTTTTAAAAAACTAGTACATAACAGGACAAAATATAATCAAATATTGCAAAGGATAAATGATTCAAGTGGAGAAATGGATGGGTAGAAGAATCTGCGACATGGGTGGGCGTGCACAAAAACCTGCTACAAGCTTTAACCTTATTTATAAGAACAATAAAAGAGAGGGAAATTCTCAGAACAGAAAACCGCACAGCTTGGTCTGTAATACTGAAATTATATGGCTGCTAGAGCACATGGAGAAGGGGAAATCTTTCTTGTTTGACATACAGAGATTGAAGTAAAATTATTCTTTAACCTAGAGGAACTCATTTAGGAAGACAATGTATAACATTTAAAACCCTCAATGAAGGCATCTAAACCACACTGAAAACACAAAATTAAGAAAAAAAGAATAAGAAATTCCTGTTCATGACTGGGTGTGCCAGATATTTATTTGAGCAGCTGTAAACTGGAATTGCTTCACTTATTTCAGTTAAACTACTCAGTAACATACACCTGAAATGTTTCTGGATCCAACGATGACTACCTATCTGAAAGCCAAATGCCTCATATTAAACCCATTCCACCAACCCATCCTGAAAAAAAAAAAATGCTGGACAATCATTTGACACTAAATACATATCCTGTTGGGAATACATCCCTTGTAATAGTAAATGGCTCCATACAGAAAACAAAACAAAATAAACCAAAACCCCATACCCTTAGTTTTTGGCATGTCTGAACAAACAATCCCTGCAATCATTCCTAGATGAGGATTACCGAAACAGGCAGCGTCCAGCAGAGCCATTCATAACGGTCTGTAGTGAGTTTTCAAAGTGTGTTGGGTCTGAAGGATAATTTTGTGCAAGTAGCCCCCAAGTTTCTAAGTACAGCCTCAATGGAGAGCACAAAACATAAACACCTCTAAGACAGGCAGATGCCAAATTGCTAAAAACAAAACCCACAACACAGCCCAGGACAACACGCATGAAATGCTCAAGGAAGACCACCAGAAATTGTGGCCTTGCTCTGATTCATCTTGGCGACTTTATTTAACCTAGTTAAACTTTGCAACAGGAACTCTGCTTTATTGTGTGCCTGCAGAAACTTTCAAGTAAGCAAAAGCCATTTACTCTTTGCCAGCTTTCATCTCATTATACATTAATGGTCACCCATGACACTGGGAAGGCAAAGTTCACGGGCATTAACTCATTCTCAAGAACTCTGGACTGTGTGAGAAGACACAGATTGTTTCACCACACACTACGACTATATGAGCTTACATCCTTATGGTGCTTTTCCCCCTGCTGTTTGCTTCCCTAGAAAAGAAGGGACCCAAATTATACTAAATGAGACAAACAACATCTCAATTGCTGTCTCTGCAATAAACCAAACTGTGTCTCAATATGCCGTTGGAAGATTGAAAACACAGTGCTCACCAAACAGAATGAAAATAGCGTTTATGTTAGTTGCATGTGCCATACTTCAACTTTGTTAAAGTTTTCCAAAAGAAGATTAAGGAAGAACAGAAGAAACACATTTCATGAGTCAAACGCCTACGAGCTGGGAGTCCGGCACTGGCACGGCAAAGGGACAGCAGATACACTCATCGCTGCTGCAGAGATGTTCTTGGAAGCATCTGGCACAATACATTAACTGCTTTTCACTGTATTTAATGAACGTTCATTAGACTTGGTTA
This sequence comes from Fregata magnificens, assembly GCA_013389945.1. NCBI lineage: Eukaryota > Metazoa > Chordata > Aves > Suliformes > Fregatidae > Fregata > Fregata magnificens. Next base: position 37,958 of record WAAD01030048.1, read on the forward strand.
TGGCATCCTACTTTGAAGCTTCTGGGAATGAAGGAACCATGAATGATTAATAAATGTGAAGCTCATTTGCAGGTTCATATATAAGGCTTTATTTTGCATCCTATTTTCATGACTGTTTCTGTCACAGTGAAGGTCTTGCCCATGTATAATGACTGGGTGGGGGAACTGAGAATTAAAAAAGCTAACTGCACAATTCCCAAATGTCTCCAAGTTCTTTTTTTATGTCACTATCCTTTACTAAAACATTAGGAAAATACTAGGAAGCATAGCATTTCAATTTTTTTTATTACTTTAAGGCAATTACATCCATAGTTCTTCCCGACCTGACTAGTGAGGACAGAAAGGCCTTCTTTTCTTATTAAGGTTAAAAGAAATCCCCAAAAGTACAAGGAGTAAAGTTCTTATCCACATGAGCCACCAAAAGGGGCAAGACTTCCATACGCTTTACAACTTGGGTAACATTCACAGAATTACAGCATGGTTGAGGCTGGAGAGCACGCCGGAGGTTGCTGTGTCCAACCCCCTGCTCAAGCTGGTTGGCTGGGACTATGCCCAGACCCTCTGAGCATCTCCAAGGATGGAGATATGAAATAGTAGGGGGGAGGGGGAAGAAAAAAAAAAAAAAGCCTAACATAGACAGGGGACAGATATGGAGGGAAGTCACTGGGATTAATAAGATTTACAGCATGTGTATTAAACTTCTCTTTTAATTAACACTTCCATCACATTTGCCTAAATAAGATGTATACACTGGGCTCCGAGTTGAAAAGACAATCCTTAGGTTTTATACTACTTAAGACTAATTTGAAGTTTTTCAAATGAGGAAAATATCTCTAAAAAGGTTCCATATTTTAAGCATTCAAAAATTTCTTCTCTTAATAATTATTTTTATTCCTTTCTAGAGCAGAATGCAGAGACTACTCAAAGATAATAATAAATAGCACATACCATTCTCAGTCGATTACGTGGATTACCCACCCTCCTAACAGTAGTTGGTCTCCTTACTTACATGTCTTATATAGAGATTTATAACCTTCAGAATAATAACTGTGTTGACAATTTCCTCTTTTCCTGCTCTATCTTCAGATGCCTCAGAAACCTCTCCTCATGTAAGAGACATGCATGGGACATGCAGACTCACAGGTGGAAGCCCTGGTTTTTGGAAGCCCATCTGCAGCAGTGGTTCCCTTGCAGACCATGACATGCATGCTTGTGGGAAGGAGGAGACTGGTGATGGCTGGAATTTTATTACATGATCACAGATTTCTTTGGGGATGTGATGAAGCAAGAGTGATGAAGCAACACCAAATAAAAGATCTAAAATGTTCTTTTGTTACAAACAATCCTTTTCTGTTTTCTAGTAATCACAAGACGCTATTCTGCAAGCCACTTGGGTAAACCTACAGCAAGATAAGGAGATACATGTGTGGGCTCTGCTATGGCAATCAGGCAAAGAAAAGACACCAGCATATCCAAAAGGTTTTTTTTTTTTAAAGTTAGAAACTACTTTCCAAGTCAAAAACTGAAAATACTGTAAGAGTTCTGCCACAAAAAAGTATCCTTTAAAATCTTATAATATTCAGTATATAATGACACTGAAAAAAAACCCCCAAACAATCAAAGCAGCTGTCATAAACATAAATAAATATTCCACTGCTGTTTAGATGCAACGAGTGGACTGTTTAACCAGTTTACTGATTGGGACTCTACTGTCAGACCTACTGCTAATTTGGCAGACAACAAAGCAAATGTCATGAGCTTCCAAAACTTTCAGTAAGAACAGAAAATATTGCAGGCTGGAAAATACCAGTATCACCAAATACTGCAGGGACATTCCAGGGGTCTCAACTGCTGCTTACTATGATGTTCAGCAACAGGGAATAACAAGCTTTTAACCAGCAGATACAACTGTTATTTTTGCACAAGGAAGGCGTAGTGCTGCGTCAGAAAATGCCTAACGGGACGAGGTGTTTTACACAGCCTCGTAGGGGTCTACAGAGGTACAAACACCGCCAAAATGCTCCAGTTTCTAGTAGCTTAGACAGATAAAGAAACCAGGTCACTGTAGCAACAACATGAAAAGAAATTTTAACAAGGGAATGTAAATTATTACTAGTTTCCACTAGTCAGAGTTCATAACTGTTACTGTTCAGGACACAATTTAATAGAAACATCACTTTTCCTACTAGCTTCTGAGACATACAGGCTGCCAGGTACAATGATCACTAACGTGCAGAAACCTTTCACATACAGTAACTTCATATGTATAAGTTTTAGCAGCTAAACACAAGGGAACAAATGGACACGCTGCAGCTAACCAGTCCTGTGCAGATCACCTGCACTCCTTCCGGACAGCACCAAGACAAGCCAACGTATATCGAAAGACATGCAAAGGGTGATGGTTGCTAACAGCTACTGCCATTACTTGGGCTGCACTGAGTTTGTAGCCATGTATTCTTGCCTGCTAAAAAAACAACCATGGCAGAGAAAGGGGAAAAAGCCATACTGAAGTCTGAGTGTGACGGTAGTAACCACATGCAAGAACTATTTCTCCACAGACAAAGGCATACTTTCTTCATCTTAAGTCAACACTGAAAATTTTATTCACAACAATAAACAACAAAACGTACAACTGCATCAGAAGTGTTTTGTTGGGGGTTTTTGCAAGTGCTGCACACGTATTTTCTTTTAAAACCACCACTTATCTATTTTTTTCTTATCTGAAGGACATCACAGTGATTTACTTACTGCGACAGTTGTTATATGGAGATGAGAAGAAAGTCTGCAGTTATTCTTTTTTGTACATTTCAGTGTGTATTTTGATACTGTTCATTCAAATAGAACCCCTATTTGTTAAATACAACTTCTAGAGAAAATAACTTGGTGCAAATTTTGTACCAGTTGTAAAATAAAAATAAGGCTTTCAATGTAGGACCATTTAAACAATAATTTCGGTCATTCTAAACACAAGATGCCATATTATGGATAACGAGCTCCCAGTGACCCGTGACTGAGGAACTTCCTAAGCTAGCGGTAGTATTCAACAGCACTCATCTGATTATTTTTCCATGAATTTGTTCAGGTCTTTTTGAAACCCATGTAAAATTTTTCATGCCCAAAGCATCTGGTAGCAATGAATTCTATAATTTAAGCAGATGCCGAGTGCAAATGTACCTACCTTTGTGCTCTGAACATGACCTGATGTCCCCTAATTTTTGTGTTGCAAAACAAAATGAATCATCATTCCCTGTTTATTTTCTCCATACCACTCATCATTTTGTGGGACCCTATTAAACTCCTCCTCAGTCATAGCATTTCAGGCTGAAGTCTTTTACCTTAACTGATCCCCTGCACAGAAGCTATTATTTACTTCTTGTCGTACTCATTGGCCTTTCCTGTACTTTCCTGATTACTGTTCATCCTTTTGGAGAAGGGGAAGCAGAACTACAACAGTAAAAAAAGAAAACCACACTGATGCTTTTTCCCCTTTATCTCTTTGCCAGTAATTCTTAGAATTTGATTTCCTTCTTTGACTTACAAAAGCTACCGCAATTCTCGGGAGAACTACAGTACCACTTGCTCAGGTAGCAACAGCTATTTGAGAGCCCATTTTTGTTTACACAGAATTAGGATGGTGATTTTCCCCTGCATGTTCTTTTACATGCATTACTACTGAATTTAAGAGTAAGTTCATTTTCTATGGTCAGCCTTCAGTGTTTTGCAGGTGGGTACCTCTTTTATTATGCTAAATAAGTTTATTTTACCCACTACTTTCCTCCCTTTTGTACCTGACCTGGACAAGGGTTACCAAGGCAGATGCTTATGGGACTCCAGCGCCAGCCTGGTTTATACTATGATTTTAATTAGGTGGGACTGAGGTCTGAATTTCTCTAATATTTCTTCTACCAAACTGGAGAGTCAGCCTCAACACAGCATTACTCAAAATTAAGATAGGTCCATAGAACTAAAACATACACATAACAGTGCTGCTCCCAGTGAGGAAAAGAGTGTACAGGCACACAAGATACATGCTACTATTTCAATATATTTGACTGGTAGTGTCAACACAAATTCTCCCATCGTGTCATTAACGACACAGCAGCGGCAGCATTAAGCTTCAAGGCAATAGGAAGGTGGAATATTCTGGGTCCTTGAAAACTCCTTCCAAAACCTCTTGGTTATGTTTAACAAAGCATAGTTTGATACCAAAACTGCAAAAGCAGTATTGAATAAATAAGCAAAAAAAGAGATTACAGTTCAGAAATAAGCTCCACAATGAAAAACTCAGTGAGGTTAGAATTTATTTGTAAATAACAGATTCCACCTGCTACAAAACATTCCACCTGCTCTCAAAACACCTGAGACAGATATCGGTCAGAAGGAAAAAAACCCAGATTTTTCTAAATGGCCTATTTTAAGCGTGCATGATGATAAGTGTTATTGTCAAGTAAGCCTGTAATGATTTAAAGGCAAATATCAAATAACTTCCTGTTGCATCTGGTTTCCTTATAACAAACAAATCACCAGAATACGAAGAAAAATAGTAAGATGCTTATAACAACAACAACAACAAGATGCTTCGGTTCTGCTATTTTTCCAGTGGCCGGACAGGTAGGAGTCAGCTGCATAAGAAAGAAGGAACTACTCCTTTTGTAATGAGTACAGGGAATATTAACTGCCTTAAAACATATTTAAGCGCATTTTTAAGTGCATATTTGCCCCTAATATTTATGGACAAATTTAATCTACAGGCAGTGTCCTCAGTGGTGTCAATTCTCACTTTCATTAATTTTAGAAGTGATAAGCGACACAGTGATGAGGCCAAAGTATCTGTCTGAAAAGCACAAAGTGGATTTTAAAAGGTCTTTGGAGTTTACAAGTTGACGAGAGCTTTTGCCGTTGATTCACCCAAACCAGGACTTGCTCTCAGGTGTCTTTTACTTTGTCTTAGTGGGGGGCTCTGCTCAGCATGGTTCATGCTGGTACAAAAGGTGACTGTATTTCCTCTAATAAGTAGGATATTGCAAGAATTTTTTTTTCTAGAAAAGTGCTTTTCAGGCTGCTTCAAAGCTGATGAGATTCTGAATTAGTCCAAAATTCTCTGGCAGCTTTTACACAGATAACTTTCCTCCACTGAGAGGTGTTGGTTTCTGGTTCTTCTGTGCTTTGCCCAAAGACAAAAGAGGCCGATTAGAGGAAGACTTATCTTCAGGGAGTTAAGGTGAAGTCCAACAAGAAATCAACTGGCCAGGCAATGTCACTGGGTCTGATAATAACATTACTAACAATGATAATGCAGGCAAGAAGCTATCGGTGGATAAAATAATCCAGATTCTTTTATGTATTATCAATTCTGAAGTCTCTAGACACCATGGGGAGGCAAGGGCATGCTATTAAGTACTAATTTATTTTAAGCATTGGTTGACATGGGACAGATAGTAAACAGAATACCTGATGGATTTACTATGAGTTTCCCAAGAGACTCAGCAGTTAAAATAAACTTATTTCATTGCACTTCTCCCAGATCAGAGTCTGAAACTCAACACTTTTATGTGACACAAGGACAGGAAGAATTACAGACTCTGGGATGAGTTGGGTGTTTCACAAGCGTTCTCAAAAAAAAAGAGGGAATAATCAAAGAATTCACATACAGAATTCAGTTTCAGTCAGCTTAAATGCAGAATCAAGAAAATACCAAATACAGAAACTTGCTGAAACTAATAGATGGGAATAAGAAGCAGAAACCAAGTCTTCATTAATAGCAAAAGGTCACCAAACCTACAGAAAGCTTACCAGGAGGTACTTGTTATATTATTTCTTTGTTTAGATTAGCAGTTTTGTATTTGCATATATGTGTGCACACACAGGCACATGCTTTCCAGACTTCTGTGTTTTGGTTTGTGGTTTTTTTGGCCATTACAGAGATACACTCATCAGAAGAAAACTCCTCTTACGGAGAGGAGCAACACAAGGGGACCTACCGGAAAACACAGTATTCTACAACAAACTGTCTTTTACTGACAGCTAGAAAGGTGGAAGGTGTTGATGGCTGGACAGTCTTGACAGGACCAGAGGCCATAGGCACAAACTGAAACACAGGAGGTTCCCTCTGAACATCAGGGAATACTTCTCTACTGTGAGGGTGCCTGAGCACTGGCACAGGTTGCCTAGAGAGGTTGTGGACTCTCCATCCTTGGAGATATTCAAAAGCTGTGAGGACATGGTCCTAGACAACCAGCTCTAGGTGGCCCTGCTTGAGCAGGGGGATTGGACCAGATGGCCTTCAGAGGTCCCTGCCAACCTCAACCTTTCTGTGATGCTGTGGATGCTGTAATGACAGGAGGGATGGGTAACCTCAACATTGGTTGGATAGAAAAATACCAGTATAAAGTCACTGGTGGGAACAACACTGAAGAAAAATGGAGTAAGTAACAGACAACTGGGAAGACTAATACAAAGCTGAGAAGCAAAGTAGTCAGTAAGGGAGAAACCAAGAAATCAGCAAGAGAGACAGGGCTGGTGGGTAGAGGAAAGGAGTCTATCCTGAGATTGACAAGAAGCTGAAAGTCTAATGATTCAGCAGAAGCAGCTGCCAGCACCATTTTTTAGGAAAAAGTTGACTTAGCTCCAAACAGATCTTTTTTCCAAATCCCAAAATTTCCTTTTTCCAATTCCAAATCCCCCGCTCTTTCCATCCCTAAGAATTCTACGTTCATTTATACCGAAGTGAACATAGCACTTGGCAGAAAACAGGCAGGGCTCAGAAATCACTGTAGTTGGCGGGGATAATAACCCATACTGAAACGATCAGAGCGGCACACAGCTTAGCCTGCTCTACTTCCAATTCTGTCTCTTTTTACATATGAGGTTACAGAATGTTGTTAAGGGTAGTAACTTGTTTCCCCGAACTGCAATTCAACTGCAATTCAAACGGCCGTGCCTTAGCATTACAAACGAGCCACTTCAGGAAGAATTTCTGCGCCCCCCCCTCCCCTTTTTTTTGGAACAAACATTTGTGTCAACATTACAAATGGTAATAATGTTTGGTACTTACATCCCCCCCTTGCTTTTTTCCCCATAAAAGATTTGACAGCTAGAAAACACCTCTTTATTCTAGGCGGGATTATATGGGGCATCCCCTTTTTCCCTCCCTGTGAGGAAAGTTCTCATTCCTCCTGCATTGCTCCCTTCCCTAAAAGTAGAGCTCATTATACTAAATACAACATTACTAACATGGACTTCTCTCATTTTATGAAAATTAATTAATTCACAAAAGGGCACCAGTAATGCTAGGCTCCATAAATAAAACAAAATAGAAATAACCTCCCAAACCTAAACAAACAAGAAATAAAAACCTCACACAGTAAAAGAATTCCTGATTATTCTCAACACATGAACCAAACAATGGAAAAGAAGCTAGAAATAAGGAGATTCAAAATATGTCAGAAGTCATATGTCAGGATGTTCAGATGATCTCATTTCAAGTTTTGTAATATTAGTATATTGTGTTTTGGTTTGCCTACTACAGCAAATTGTTGGCAAGTCCACTATTTGCAAGAAAACAAAAAGCCTTTTTAGTCAAAGTAAAAATGCTTAAACTGAAACACAAATATACTTCAATTTGTTAATGCAGTTTTACATGGAGCCACAAACTGGGATTATTCCTTCTCCCACACTTTATTATTAACACATATAAGCACTTAGAATAAGTTTTAGAGGCCGCAGACTTTTCAATTAATATGATTAAACCTCTATCAAGTCACATGGTTTTCAACTTTAAAAATATCGTTAATTGCAATTCTGTCTCTATCAAATTGCTGAAGATGATAATGCTTCTTGAAGTCTATTCTGGTTTCCCCTGTAAAAATGAGATTTCAGACCTATGTATTTTTACTAGGCTTCTTTTCACTTAAGAGTACAGTTTGCAAAACCATCTTGGGCTCAGCACTGAAGTGATGGTGCCTCATTTCCAGCAGCAGACCCAGCAGAGTCTTTGTCTAGCAGGATTTCTAGCACAGTGCTCCACTGCTGCCTGTACCTTTAGAAATGAGCATCAGCCCTCCGTGACAGCCAGGATGATTCTGATGAAGGATAACAGAGAGGCTTATCTGTACGTACTCTTGGAGCCTTAAAGATAATTATCTGTGTCCCTCTCTCCTCCAAAGTAAAAAATGCTCTCAGATCTCTGTTGAGGAACTTTGTTAATAATGACATGTAAAGCCAAAAAAATACAGCTATCAATAAATTCCCCACGCAGTAGTGTACCAGCAGTTGTTAAGCTTGAATTTCTTTTTGGTTTGGGGTTTTTTAAAAACATCTTTAAAATTTACAAAACTTACCACTTACAATCACACTATCTGTCCCCTTTGCTGATTTTCATAAGGCTGTTTCTAGCACATGGGATAGGAAGAGTAATAAATGGAATATAGGACACAATTAGAACTAGCCTTCCTTTCCCCTACTCCGTTTTTCTACAGACAAATACCTGCTACAACTTTTCACTTTCAACTTAACAAGTGGCAATTACCTACTTGTAGAAGCTGGAAAAGACCATCCAAGTTTACTAACACCAGCAGCTTATTACCAGGGGCAGAAAAACAACAGACAGAATAAAACGATGAAACATCCTTGTATTAAGCTTTATCTAGACTCTCTCCATAAACCATTAACAACACTTAAATTCAACACAAGTTGTGACTAAACACTCATGACACTCCCCAAAGCCTAAAGTCTCGAGTACAAAGCCTTCTCAACATCATTCACCATCTAGCAAGTAAGAAGCAAGAGACCTGCATATACAGTCAAAGCTCATCCTCCATCCACTTGAGAATTTCAGCCTCCTCTTTTATGGCTTTCACCACTGTAACCATACTTGTGTATGGTCTACATAAGACGTTGCTGCAAAAATGGATCTTTTCAGGTCCTCTACTTGTTCTCCATATGAATCTACACTAAGCACAGAATCTTGTCTTCATCTTTAACGACTTCGCAACTCTAACTCCTTTACTTAGCAGCTAGGAGAGTGATCCGACGACTCCCTTCACTCAGCCGGCATTTCCATGCCATTGCTGCCCTGACCGCCAGCTTCTGCTGTTAGGGTGTCTGCACTTCCTTCTACTTCGCTCATTACACATATAGGGCCACCTAATTGAATTTATAAACCCTTATGTCTCAAAGCATTCTTAAGGCTTTTTTCTGTCCAACCAACAAACTTCCGCCAATTGGCCATGGCTTCATCCTTCCTGGCAGGTTTCATCCTTCTACACATATTCAGTCCCTGGTTAAAAACAGGCAAATGGCTACAGACATGTGCCTGGCAAAGACATGACAGTTCTTCACCATGGCCTTTATCTTGTGTGTTAGCTCATCTGCTTGTCTCTTTAGACTCTTAACCTGCCAGGAACAGAAATCACAAACTGTTACAACAGCACTTGGTCCAGTACAATGAGATCCCTCTGGCAACGGAAGCATTTGGGTACTATCATAACAAATATTTACAAAAGCAAGAACAGAGATTTATCTTGTTTCCTAAGCAGCAGTAGGAAGCATTAACATTTGGTTATCCCAGTTATCCCTTTGGTATATAATCTGCTGTAGTCAGCTGAAGATACAGGTCAATAAGTAATACTGTATTTTGGCAGGTATTCTGAAAATAGCAGCTACTGCTTCAGAGCTTTTATTTTTGTTAGATACATACTTGCAAAACCAGAAAAAGAGCCTCTACATAACTACACCACGAAGGCATTCCCATTAGAGTATTTAAAAGCAATAGGTTCAAATAGCTTTAATTAATATAGGTTTAAATAATATAGAGGGGGTTTTCCTTTATATCTGCCCAAATGCACATCTCGTACTACAAAATTAAAGAAATATTTCTTGTCTACCAAAGTCCTGCATAATTAAATGCATTTCCGACAGAGAACCAACAACCAGACATCATCAACACTATACTCTCATTACCTGTTTCCACAGTGTTTTCTGTTTCTGCTGCCTCCAAACCATCCATACTGTCTTCATCCTCCACTGCAGTTTTTCCTCTACTCCGAGGCCTGCAAAAATAAGAAGGGAAAACTCTTTTTAAACTGAAAGCACTTTTAAAATTCTGAAGTTTTAAATTTATCCAGGACTTAAATAATTTCATTTTGAGGGATAAATGTCAGCGTTAAATTATGTAACATTTCAGCTAACCCATGATTGGAGTCTTGTACAAACCAGAAGTGTCCTCCCCTTTTTTCCTGTTCTAGGTAACGTTCTCAACAACATGCACTTGAATCAGCAGTTGGCCCCTTAAGTTTTTCTGATTATTCTTACAAGAAAAAATACAATGACAAACTTTTACTGCTCAAAAAATACATTAAATCAGCAAGATTTTAAGATACGAGCATCCTGTTTGCTCCACATAGGAGGTAGCTATAGATAGATATGAGAGAACACAATCCAAAATCTGGCCAGTAGTTACATACACTATAAAACATATCTCGATCCATCCAGAGCATCCTTGGAAGAAATTTCTATAGAATAACAATGACGCTAAAGCAATTAAATTGAAACACGTATTATTTTCAGTGAAACAAACATTTTGACACATAAAATAAAATATTATGATAGATGACTAGATGTCATCGCATTAAAGAAGTTATCACATGAGGACAGCACATCAAAACTAAAATACCTGGCATATTTGTTTCAATTTCAACCATGGTCTGACGGAAAGCAGACAGGTTTGTGCCACAAATTCCAGCCTTTTTTCTCTGCCTGGCTTTTCAGCAACTAACGTGGTGGGCTGTTGAGAAGCCCAAGCATCCAGATTCCCAGCTGTTCAGCAGCCCATTTGAAAGGGAGCCAAGAGCTTGGCACCTCGCCTCCCAAATTTTCAGGCTACTTGGCAACCTGCCTGGCGTGCTGATGGAAAGCCTGGGAGACCCTGGGAGCTTCTGAGTCCAAGTACACAAATTCTGAGTGGTTTGGGGCATCTCAGCAGTTCCAACGTCCCAGAGCTCCCAGGCAACCATTCACCCAACCAACATGCCTCGAATCGGGATGCCACGCAGGCCAGCACACGGACACCCCGCTTGCCCTCCCCACCCCACCCCCAACAAAACCGCTCCGGTTCCTCTTTCACAGAGGATTCTGAAAGGTTTGGGCTTAGTTCTATGTTAGGGGTAAAAGGGGTTTGGGTTTTTCTTGTTGGTGGTGGTTTTTTTGAAGTAATTACATCATTCCAAAACCAGCATTTCCTTTTTTTGTACAGTCTAATACTTAAATCTATCTAAACTATTTCCACAGAACTAGATCTGCGAAATCGACTACAAAATAAACCCGATCGTGCAATGCCTTTGTTTCTCATGGATCAAAGAGGATAACATGCACAGAACTGGAACCATCTTTCGAGTCTACATGTGCTGCTCTCCTGCTAGACGAAGAGTGACCATCTTGGACTACCTAACAACATCCCTTCAAATTGTGTTGGGAACAGTTTAAGAATTAAAATAAGGCTCAAACCAAAGCCTGAAACAAACATCTCAATTTACAAAGGAGTCAGGGAGGGTGAGGAAAGCGAGAAAAGATGAAGGACAGAGGACTTCTCTCGGCATCCCTATGAAATTTGTTCAGGACAATGCTGAAAAACGTGGGTGCAGCCGTAATGCTAGGGATACAAGGTTATCCTCCCCCTTGCCCGCTTATCCATAAGCGGTGACAGCATACATATTACACACAAAACAAGTAATAGCCTTCTTAGACAAGACAGAAGCCAGCATCACCTTCAGTTATTTGCCACTCTGTAAGCTTCCAGTGTAGCTTCTTGCAGGACAACCTGGGGATCAGGCCCAGCCAGCATGGCTTCATGAAAGGCAGGTCCTGCCTGACCAACCTGATCTCCTTCTATGACCGGGTGACCCGCCTAGTAGATGAGGGCAAGGCTGTGGATGTTGTCTACCTGGACTTTAGTAAGGCCTTTGACACTGTCTCCCACGGCATTCTCCTGGACAAGCTGGCAGCTCACGGCTTGGAGGGGCGTACACTTTGCTGGGTAAAAAACTGGCTGGATGGCCGAGCCCAGAGAGTGGCGGTGAATGGAGTGAAATCCAGTTGGCGGCCGGTCACGAGTGGTGTTCCCCAGGGCTCGGTTCTGGGGCCGCTTTTGTTCAATGTCTTCATCAATGATCTGGATGAGGGGATTGAGTGCACCCTCAGCAAGTTTGCAGATGACACCAAGCTAGGCAGGAGTGTCGATCTGCTCGAG
>WAAD01030048.1:50414-67715 GCA_013389945.1 Fregata magnificens
ACAAGTCTTATGAGGAGCGGCTGAGGGATCTGGGGCTGTTTAGCTTGGAGAAGAGGAAGCTGAGGGGAGACCTTCTCGCTCTCTACAACTACCTGAAAGGAGGTTGTAGTGAAGCGGGTGTTGGACTCTTCTCCCAAGAAACTAGCGATAGGACAAGAGGGAATGGCCTCAAGTTGTGACAGGGGAGGTTTAGATTGGACATCAGGAAGAATTTCTTTACCGAAAGGGTGGTTAGGCATTGGAACAGGCTGCCCAGAGAGGTGGTGGAGTCATCAACCTTGGAGGCATTCAAAAAAGGTGTGGACGTGGCACTCCAGGGCCTAGTTTAGGAGTCATGGTGGTGTTAGTTGATGGTTGGACTTGATGATCTTAGAGGTCTTTTCCAACCTTAATGGTTCTATGTTCTATGTTCTTAAAACCCAAGTTTCACACATATTTAAACCAGAATAAACCGCACAGCAACCAGAAGAAACTGTTTTACACTCCTCCCTTCAGCCACCGTGTCAGCCCATCCACGCGTACAGCGATCGGTGAGCTGGCTGGAAAGTGGACAGATGTTTTGGGAGTGGGAAGGACACGAATGTTTCTCTCAGTAGCATCTGAGATTGTCACATGGCTTTATTCCCATCCATAATGAAGAGTAGGGAGTAGAGCAAATGGAACATCATACTCATTGGATAGAACAGGCTCTTCCAGCAAGATTGAGATACTGCACGGAAAAGGTAACGCTCTTCTAACACCTAGAAAAACAACGCAGCTGGTAAAAGAACAAGGGCATTGAGGTATTACATTTCTTGTAGTTCTTCACAACATCCTAGCACGTCAGTCAGCACCAAATGAAAGGATAGGAACGCAGGTAAGTGAAATCGCTTCCCTTGGTGCAGGAATGCTCAAAAGCTTTACAGAACACAACCAGCTAAGAATGGGGATTATTTCTAAATCCTATCCCAATTATTCTCCTACCAACTATCCGTCTGTAACGCAAAGTTACAAGTTTGTACTAACCCAGGATTACTCTGAAATCATCACAAACATAAATGATAATTCTGCTTTCTTCACAAGTACCCCATTTCAGTATTCTCCAACACAACCCTATAGGTGAAGGTCACTGGATAGTGGAAGATGATGATTGTTTATGTTTATTTAATAATTTACATACGGCTTTGGATTTTCTATTAAAACTACATTTCATGTATTAAACACTGAAGTACCTCACAAAGCCTTTTTAAACATTTTGTTAAAACAGGAGCAGTATTCACTCCTTGAACTCCCTACCGTATTTTAGCAACCTATTTAACACTAAGGAAAATCAGAGGTTTCAATTAATTAAACATAATTGCTCCTTTCAGCAAAAGATATAACCATTTCTGGTGTTTTCTTGCCATTCCCCTCCCCCAAATATTCTACAAAAAGCCTTCATAATGCCATGCCGGTTTTGAATAAAACTGAAGAAGTGGTGGAAAAAATACCGGATTATATCATTAACTTATTTTTGCTAGTCAGAATCATTTCACAGTCATCACAAGAGATTTTATAGCCTACAAATTTATGTTTGACTGAGACAAAAAAATAATTCAAGTCACAAAACAGTGAAATATACACTGTACTGACAACTATAATTTAATATTTCCACAGAAAACGCCATTTGAGAAGGCCATATAGCATACCTAATCGTTGCAATCAACATTTGTAATAAGAATGGATTGTTTAATGTTATTTGCATTAAGTTTATACATTTTATTTAATACTTTTGTGCATAAAGCTTTTGGCTGGCTTGCACAACACTAGATTTTTCCCCTGGCAAACCCTGTAAATTTTTTATTTTTCTATTTACTTATTCCACTCCCCCTCAAAGAAAGTGGGAAAAGCAACCTGTGCTCTGTTCTCCTCCTGAGACTTGACTTTTTCTTCTGAAGTTCATCCTTCTGAAGGAGGATGCGAAAAGGCTGCTGGGGGTAAGACAGTGGCGGGGCCAGCTTTTGCTGCCTTAAAACAGTTACGGAACAACAGCCTGTGACCATTCCCCTTCGCTCACACAAAGCCAGACAGTACTAAACCATAATTGCTATACTGAACATTACAACCCCGGTTCTGCTCTCTATCTCAACGCTCAATCCCAAACTTTCTTACTAGGAAGAGTAACTACATCATGCTTTTACATATCATTGCAGAAATCCCATCAGCTCACAATGGCAGAAGTACTGAACACAGATAAGCCATGTCTCCTACAGCTTACAAACCAAGAACAAAATGTACAGGCAGAGCCTGACCGATACGGACTCTACAAGAAAACAACAATAAATATTAGTCAGTACAACAGGCAGTGGGCTTGGTACGCAGGCTGAACTGCTGCCAAGGTTTCTGCAACTGGCTTTCTCGCTTGCCTTTTCCTACAGCGGAGTTCAATTTAGAAGGAAAAAACAAAACCGCATCTATCTCTGTTTAAGAGAACCGATCCACTGAGAGAAATACAACTTCTTTAAGTGTTTAAAGCACATTCAACGTTTCACGAAACAAAGTCAACAAAAGGCAAAACTACACTTTTTATGTATATAGGACTCCAGTTGAATATAATTACTGTCTACAATAATTTTACTCATATTTGCATAAAATAGTCATTTATCAAAATCCTTTGTGACCCACTCCTAAATTTGTTATCAATTAGCTTTCTTAGCTAATGCCTTTCATTAATCTCCATCTTTAAATACACCACAGTAAACAAAAATCTCGTCATTCTTCTCTGGGTAAGCAACTAACTAAATTTAGCCCACAGGAAAAACAGCCCAGAAAAACCTTTTGCAGGGCTCAGCAGAGCATTAGGCGCTCCCTCTGCACTGGGGAAAAGCCTCGCTGAGGCTGTCTCAAAGCCTTACCGACTTCGCTAACACAGGAAGATCACCAGGCACCTGGGTGGCTTCTGCTGAATTGCATGGAGAGCAGCATGGACGCACAATGCTGGGAGAAAATGGAAAAGCGTCTTACTCACCTGCCACTAATCAGATGCTATTTCTTCCAGCCTTCCTTTTTTTTCTTTTTCTTTTTCTCTTTTTTTTTTTTTTTTTTTTTTTTTTAAATGTATGACTTTTTTTGCATGTTTGCATTTTAGGGGGGGGTTGGTTTTGGTTTTTTTTTTTTTTTTAAAGTGACAGCAACAGCACCATAACCTGATGAGTACAATGTAGGTCAAAAGTACATCTTGGATCTTACCCATTCTTTCCACAAGGCGATCAGTAATGATGTCATGGGCCAACATCTCCTGGAACCATGTGAAATGACTGACAAAGCTACTATCCTCAGCTGCCTGTCACTACCAGGCTGCTAGTTTATGATTACCCAGAAGTTACTGCCAGACACCAGTTTCTGCGAGTTCTCCCTAAGTTGCTACCAACAAAATCAGGTGACAATTTTTTCAGACCATCCATGGAAACTACCTTACTAATCCAGTGCATTTTGTTTCACGCTTGTAAGAATGTGTACATGTGAACCACTCCACAGTTTCCCTCTCTTGCTCAAATGCCAAAACCTCTAGATTGGTCAGGGGAGAAACTACCTTCCTTCCTACACTTTGCAAACTGCTGAGCACAATGATGGTACTAAATACATAAAACGGGGCCAATAACCTTAAAAAACAGTGTAACATCTGGGATACAGTAACATCCTAAACCAGCGCAGATGTCTTGTTAAATGAACATCTGTCCACAGCCTTACCCTGGAAGATGGTAGAGGAATGATTTATAAAAAGGTTCAATTAGTGCTGCCACCAGCACGGCTAGTAACGAATTAATGTTCACACGACAGTTTCACCGGTGAAAGCTGCTAGTCTTTTCAAGAATCTTTTTAGCAGATGTGCAAAAGCACATGCTCCCACTATTTCTGAACCGTAAGTCCTAAGCACAGCTGTAAAAGTTTAACTGTGCTTAAGTATAAGCTAGAGTACCTAAGGTTCAGCTAGTAGACCCCTGTGAAGGGAACCACAGCAAGCAGGTAAGAACCAATTCACAGAAATATCTACAAGGAAAGGGTTTTTTTCCCCTCTCTGAACACTACTTTTCAATGTAGTCTTTATTACTTATAAGACTTGAGAAAATTCTACATCCAAGTCTGAACAAAATGAACAATATGGCTCTGGAAGCAAGGCAGATGACAGCTAGCTAGAATAATTTTAATAACTCTAAACACTAACAAGCCTAAAATAGGGAACTCACTATCATATTGACTCCAGCTTCAAACTGATTCAGATTTAAAAGATTCTTAAGAGGAGGTTTTCATTGAGCAATCAGTAACAAGTGAAAGTATTTTCTGCACTTGCCCTCCACAACATTTTCTTTCACACATTATAAAAAAAGAACTCAACATATACTTTCTTCCTGTTTACTTCTTATATGTGTATATTAAAGGCAGAAGGACCACAATGTATGGGAAAGATGTGCAACAGAAACATCGCAAGTGATGAAAAGGTGGAAAAAAAGCAGACCTTTTAGTAATAGAGGGAAGTGAAAGACCGTAGGAAACCGTTTTTGTTTAACATCAACAGAACCAGACTTATTACAATCTCATTATAGAACTTGCTCAACCTTCAGTTTCATTATTAAAAGATCTCAAAAATACACTCGATATTGCTTATTAGTCTCTTGGTACAATCAAAGAAAAGTTAATTTAATAAATTTGATAAATTTATATAATATAAATATAAAATACATATATTTTATAAAAGTTAATTGAGAAAACATAATAATCTTTTCATAAATTACTACACCAAAGAGAAGTGACTCAGCTTACATTTAAAACCAAAACACTGCAAGTTCCCATCTCAATCTCCTTTAACCAGTAATGATCTAAAAGACATTATTCATTCACTCAGTATTATTCATTCACCCAGTCTGTAACGTGTTCAGAGCTGAAACTTTTTGCAATCTATATTTTATACAGTTACCTGTATAAATATACTGAGAGCACTAAACACCTGAAATAAAAAAAATATTATAGCCTTTGAGATCAGGGATGTCTGAGAAAAAGCATAAAAAGAACCCAGCCTCCGCTTGAGGATTCTTATCTAAACGTTTCCAATACTCCTCTGCGAAAGGGAGATTTGTCAAAGATTTCCTGCGCTTCTCAAAGAAATGCAAATAGGAGTCTTTTAAATATTATTTGTACTGAAGGCTGTAGATGCATCTTTGCTTTCATTCTAGAGTACAGTCACTGTTGACAAAAAGTAAGCTAATACAAGAGAAACCGACTGATGAATGCAGAGCTCTTGAAGAAAAAAGGCTGTCCCGACACAGGTTTTGAGTAAAATATCACATGTCAAAATGGATTTGCATTGCACAGTTCTAACAACAATTCAAAGGTCAAATGAATTAATACTTTTAAGTAAATGTGAACTTTGCGTTATCCGTAATTTCAACTTCAACTGCTCTTGCATAGTTACCTGTACTACCTGGGCTATCAGGTCAATACTGGAGCAAAATTACTTTCCTTGGGAGACTGAGAAAAGGCAAATAGGATGTCCTGCCAGCAGGCGCTTGTCAGAACTGTCTATCCGAATCAAAGAGGCATAATTACTGTAACACGAATGACACCTCACTGTTGGAAAATCTTAATCTCAACTCAATTTTGCAGAAGGCCACCAGATCCAGAAGCCTGAAGCTACACTCTGTTGGGTGATGAGGCTGCCCTTGCCAAAGCGACTGTCCTCAGCGTTTTCTCTGCTCTTCCCTGAAGTTACAGTTCTTCAGTTTGAGTCTGGAACTGCTCTATTAAAAGATAAAGCAGATTAAGACTATCCTAGCTGAAACAGAGCCTTACTAACAAGACCACAAAATCCTCTTCCCAACTTGTTACCCATTTGGGAACATCCTCAGCTGGCTGGCAAGAGAGCCAGAGGGTCACAGCAGCCAAGGACCAAACTAGGAGGATTCATTATCAGTAACAGTCACAGGCACATCAAGTAATAAGCTTTTCACATGATCTCATAAAATACCCATGGAGTCACAGCTCTGCTACAGCCAGTTACAGGCTGAAATATTGAGGCTAGGGCTACTACACTGCAGTGTACTTCCACATACCTTTTTGTGATACCATTACAAGAGAAAATCTGAGTTTGATGTTAAAAGCATGAAGCAAAGTTGCCTGACCTACATGTATGGACTGTTCAGGTTTGAAGACATTTCGAATAACAAGTGAGGAATGATAAAAAAAAAGGCTTTCAGATCTTTCAGAGCTTTCTTTTTACTTTTCAAACTGACTGTTTAGACATCTATAAATTCTGTAAGCAAAAATTACTTTTAGTCAAATATCTCTCATGTTAACTCACCAATATACAGCACTAAAAATTGCTACAGGTTCTTATTTCTCAAGAACTACCTTCCCACTGATAGGCAGTCTCATTGTCTGACTTGCAGTTTATACTTTCAGTTTTGTAATCGAATTACATGCAGACCTTAACCACTATACACATTTCAGAAATAATTATGTTACAAAAAATTATGTTACAAAAAAATTTCTAATGCAATTACAACCTTCCGACACATTATATATTTGCAGTTTTGCACAAAGTACATCCTTTACACATTTGTTACCAATGCACTCAGCCATATTCACTATCAAAATGATAAAAACAACATACCAGAATTTCAGCACTCACACTATTTTTTAAAACCTTTTCTGGAACCAAATTAGACAAATCTTTGGGAGCACCAGCAGCTACAAGCAGAGCCATGCGTACATGTCCAACCCCAGCTAGTTCTATGTATCTACCTGGCTCCAGACTTGATAACGGCTGTATTCTTATGATTCCTCTGGACAACAGTTCGTGTGAGGCTCTTAATGAATTTGCTGAGCAATGCTTATCAAGATGAATTTGCTAAACAATGCTTGTCAAGACCACTGAATGATTTCACATGTTCTATTTTTACAGGCCAGGAGAATGAAATGGCAACACGAACAGTTGAGAGACCACTGGCATTGTCAAAAACACAAATCTTCCAACCTTTGCAAGAGTTTCACATCTGCACCTGCACCATCAAACACTGTACTTGTCCACACTTCTCCTTCCTTTAAGTAAATAAAACTGCACCAAAATATGCTACTGCATCAAACACTGTTTTTTCTTGATGGGTAGTGTAAGCATCCACTTGCATCAGAACACAGGATTTGCTTCTCCATGACGACGGCTATGGGAAGTTTTAACTCCTCCAATCTTTTGACAGCCATGATGCCTAAAATTTTTTATCCACAACAGGACCAAGCTCTTGCCTTTTTTAGGAATTCAGAATTATCCAGCTACTTGCTCTTTCATACATTGCAGGGTTTGCCTGCTACTCTCTTCTGAATAAAGGTGGCAATACAATGGTAAGGACTGTAATTCTCATGTCTGGTGATTTCAAGATCCCGTACATAAAATTCAGCAGATCTGAGTCATCATGCATGAGAAACAGCTGCCAAGTACTTGGAACTTGGTGGAAGTTTTGGTCTCTGTGAACAGATTTTTGTAATTTTAGCACCATTAATTAAGAGTCATTTTCAAAGATTTCCTTTTGAAACTTTGCAGTCTGCCGGAGTCTTACCACAGTAAGATTGTGAAGATTCTTTCAAAACGCATTTGTCTGCTTACGTTAAATATTCTCGCTGGATATACTAAGAGCAGGTGCAGACTATGCTGCCTGCCGTAATACCCAGCCACACACAGCGCAGGTGTGCAAACAACCGAATGATCTAGTACTAAATATTTTACTCAAAAAAATTGGTTTTGTACCCAGCAAGTACACCCTTCATACAATAATCATAAAAAGCTCTAACCATTGCTTTCATTCACTGTTAATTCATATAGGATAATCAAAAAACAATGCGAATATTCAACTCTTGCCCATTATGTCAATTTCTTTAAGAGAAACTAAATCCCGCTCACACGACATTGTTTTGAGAGGTTTCCAGATCTTACATCTATCAAAATGCATCAGTCAACCCAGAACATCTCATGCCTTCTCATCGAATAAAGCTCAGTATCTTTTGTCTCAAATCAGTTTTACTCATGTCTTTAGACCTAATAGCAAACACAAGTCTCCCCACAGATTACATGGAAAATAACTGCATTCATTCTTATGCTTTTGAAGTATTTCTGATCCCACCAATATCACAAAAAATTTCCACCTGTCTGTTCCTCAGATGGGTGTTACAGGATTCCCTGAGAAAGGCGCCCATCCTCTGATTTCACCTGAGCCTCTGTTTACAAAAGGCGATGAACAACCTGTGGCAACAGTACCGGTGTACTTCCTTGTTGCTTTCCCCAACGTGTATGTAAGCTTAAAATAGAAGGATCAGGACATGGAAGGAACGGCAGTACCCAAAGTGATATAAATAACGTGCTTTTATCCAAGATGCTGACCTAGAACACATTTGGTAGAATTTTCTTAATAATACTCAAATTAATTGATGGCACGTAAGAAAAGTAGTTCTTGCATGTTAACTACAGTTTGTCATTACCAATCTAAAATGGATTTAGACAAGAAAAAAACCACAACAGAAATGAATGTCATATCACCACTTATCTTTTCCATCTGTTAGCACCCTTAGTGCTCCTTCCAAAGAAATGCATTTTTATTTCAGATAATGTCAACAAGTATTATGAAATATTTTTCTTTCAATAAAACTGCTAAACCTAAGAAAGCCAAAGGGAAAAACACAAGATCTGCTTGCTAATTAAAAATCCATTAAAACTTATTCAGAAGGCTTGGAAAACCTCAGAAGAATAAAAATAGACCTGAAAAGAAAATGGGCAATGTAATCAGATGCATGTCAGTGTAAATTTATAATTCACATGAATTGTTTTTCTTTTACCAAAATTGTTTTCAAACTAGAAGTAAATCCTAAAAGTCAGATAATGGAAACTATTTTTATACCAGAGTAAATAAAACTCTGGAAATACTATTGTGAAATATAAACAACAATACAAGTAGCATAATAAGCAATGCTCCGAAGCACAGCCACAACTAATACAAGTCTTCAAACATGTTTAAAAGCTTCCATATAAACAGACATATCAATCTCTAGGGGCGTGGATAAGGCAGAAATGCTACATTCTGCTAAACAAAGCTGTCCAACACTTTTTTTCCACCCCTGAAGAGGATTCTTCTAACCTGGAGACACAAATTTGCTTTCTGACAATTATGGATAGGTTACAAATAGCCCCAAATAATTATAATAGAGAACTTCCAATCTCCTGTTCAAAGGACTGTTAAATTATCATCTTTATTTGGGACAATGATCACTGCTGTACACCAACGTTCTCAAAATTTCACCTCTTTGTATTTGAGACCGCTACAGACCATACCAAGCTACTTTCTCCATGCCGCTCTTCTGTCCCTTAAGACTAAATATATAAATTCATAGTATTTTTTAAANGTTACAGCAACTACTACAATGGAAGCCATCCAAGAGGACCAACTGATACCTCCAGGTCAAGTTCCTCTGAGGCCATCATCCAAGGACACACAAGCAGTAAGCTTACTCCGTTTACTGCACTGCAAGTTGCAAAAGGTCCTCAAGTTCTGCGACTGCTCTCCAGCTCCACAGATACCCTCAGTTTAAACAGGCAAGGAAATGTGTTCTTAAGGTAACAGGAAATTAATTCACAAAATTGATGTTCAGTATGGAGAAAAATGCCAAAATGTTCGAGATTCAAACATGTTAACCTGAAAACGTAGAAATAATGTTAAAACAAAGTTTAAGAATTAACACAGATTGAATTTATACCCAGCAAAACACAGCCAATTTTCATCCAGACCAGTTATCCTATTTCATTCATTGGAGGTCCATGAACGTTTGTGCTGGAAGCAGCAAGGGAGAAGGGCAGTAATAGGAAAGAGTAGGTAGAGAAGGAGGAGAGGGAATAAAGCAAGTGAAGCTTCTTTTGGTGACAGTGTAAGCGATGCTGTCTTAAAGGATTTGGAAATTACAAATCTGAATCACTCAGTACCTTTTTTCAGAAGCCACCAGAAAAACAAGTAACGAAGATAATCAGAAATGATACGGAAGCTGATTTATAANTGAATAAAGGTAACAATAAATAGATGGGTTTTCCAGCACTTGGTGCTAGAGGAGTTCTACTACCTGATCATCTCCTTCACACACCCCAGCATGAGATGAGATCAGGCTGTGACAGAAGCGGTACCAAAAGAATGATCTANACGGAAGCTGATTTATAATGGGACTATTTGTATATTTACCTAATCTTTTCTGAGCATAGACCTTCTGGAATGACAGCTTCTTAGATATTTATACTTTTATTTCAGCTTGCTTTTTACATATACACATATGCTTCTAATTAACATTTTCAGCATGAAAGCTCAGTTCTACTCACCAGACCACATAGCCTCAAAACTTATCTTAAACAAACCTTTCAGAAGTAGTTCCAGGTATCAACAGCTGGCAGAGCAGCTCTGTAACAGCTATACTTGCAACCACTTGTGAAGACAACAGTGCCAAGGGAAGCACATACGGCTAAGTGTAACTTACAGAGGCCCTAAGGTTACTCGGATTTACCCAAGTACTGCCTTGGTATCACGACAGGGCAGAACAGGGGCCAGTTCACAGTTTGGCCACACATTAAGTTTCAGCAGTAAAACCATTAGTTTTTGTTACAGTATTACTTCTGCATAACTGATTTTTTTTTTTTTTCTCTATTTTTGCACACTGAAATTTCTCCCTAAAGTACCTGAAAGCCTTCGTGATGACAAAAGAATTACAGTTAAGGCATACAGTGTCCTCAGAATCTTAGAAACCATTTGTATTTTGCAATCAATGTATTAAAGATTACATTCGAAAAGAATCTTCGACCACAAAGATGTTCAACATTTATTACACCATCCATGAAAAAGCTGCTAAAGAGAGTGCTACCAAAACAGAAGTCCGACTGCTCACAGACTCACTGGATACAATGCCAGAATCATTATCCACGCGAGTCTAATATCCATAAATATCACTCAATAATCGTAATTGATTGAAGACCATCTTTCAGAAAGGCACTTACTTTGCCACACCCCATGTCGTTTGTTCCTCCTTATGAACTCATGCTCATTTCCTACGTGAACTTCTCTGGCTTCAATCTTCAACCGCTGGCTCTTGTTGTACCTTTTCCTCTTACGTTAGGGAACCCTTAAGAACCCAGTATTTTCTCTGTTGTAGGTATTATCCACTGTAATCAAGCTACTACTTAGTTTTAGGGTTTGGATTCCCCACCCTCCCATAACCTAACAGACTGAGCACCTTTACCTTTTTCACCAAAGGAGTTTTCTCCAAGCTTTCTCCAATCTTTGGTCTGCTTCGTGACTCTTTGCTAATATTTTGGTCTTTCAACTGTGGGTATCTGAATCACATTAAAATGGCAGCAGCCAATCTCACAATCTCTGCGATAAACAGAGCTTCAGAACACAGCCACAAACATCCCACACTCTAAATCTCTTTCCAGAAATGCTCCTTTCCGGACTGTAGCCCCATCCCTACACCTCTGCATGCTGACACCACCCCTCTCCTTATTCTGAAGAGCATTTTGTTTAACTGTGCTTAATCCAAATCCCACTTTTGCCTCTTCCCTATGCTCATCCACATCATTCCAGATACAGATTTCAACAGCAGTAATTGTTATTCATATTGACTAATACCAAACTTTATTGCTGGAGGACCACCCAAAAAACCCAAAGCAAGGCAACGACAGTTCCCAAAGACCACAAAGGGCTTTGTCAGCCAGCCCTTAACCAAATTACTGTAGGTTTTATTCCACTGAATAATTCAAACAAGTAGTTTTAATCAGAATATAAAACAGCTAGGCCCAGCACCTTCTAAAGAAATCCATTTACATTACATCTTTATAAAAAACTATGGATAAAGGATCACATCAGGTGACCCAATATCTACATCAAAGGCAACTTTTAAAACTCACATAGTAGGTAAGAGACAGGATGAGAAGGAAGGGAAGGAATAAGAAAAAAACCCCACCAAACTTAAAACAGTTCCTGCCTCTAAAGAATGTAGTAAATATAATTATTTCCAATATAAAAACAAAAAGTTAGAAGCCATCAGTTCTCCACACCTCTTTATTTTTGCATATTTAACCATGGAGGCATGTACTACAGCCATCCCAACAGCAAGGGACTTGCCCTCCCAAAAAGTCATGCCGCCTTCCACATCCTCTTGATTTCAGTGGGAACCACAGGATTTCACCGTCTCACAGAAGTCAGCAGCATGTCCTTCAATACACTTTGTAGCTTAATAAAATATTCTATTGAACTTACGCGATCTAAAAAACAATTACTTTACTGCTTCTTACAACTTTTTCACTGTAAAATTCAACTCCAAGGTAGTAATTGGCAGGGACAAAATTATGTAGCAATTAGGGCATGACAGCAAAAGCAAACAAGAACTGAAAATGGGTTCGACACTTCTGGTAACAAGCAGGTAATTATCACAGCAGCTTGAAAGGGGCATAATCAACCAAACTGACATCATCCCTCCCACATAATAAAATGTGAAATCCCTTTACGTGCAGCGTAGCTCTTACACACAGCTGGTAAATGCTGCTAGTCTAGTCTCGATGTCTGTGTCTGCAGACCAGCTGAGGTTACATTTGGGACACTTCAACAGTGGATAACTTTATTTATTTAGAATGATGATACTTATTACACATTGTGGACTACAGAGATTATTTCTAGAAAACGGTATTTTATGAAAATGCCTGCTCTTCTCTCAGTACAACTTTGTTTTCAAAGTTCCTAGAATATAGAAAAAAATCTCTGCCTAAAAGGCACAGTTACCATTACACCTCTGCCTACAAGATAAAACAGGTTTAATATTTTTAATATAAAAATAGAAAGTTGCTAGTTTTATATATACTCAACTCTTAACTACTAGATTTTACCGACACTTCCCCCCCCCGCCCCCGACACATTTTATTTAAACTTAGGTGTGAGCATTAACTGTTGTCTCAAAGCAGCACTATCCCGTGGACATGCTTGTTGTTCATATCAACACAAAGTCTAGCGGTATCACGAATGGTAATGCATTAATCTTCATAACATATTTGAGGTAATTAAAATACGATCTGTAAAAAACATTCATTTATCTGCTGTCTCTTTTCAGCATTATTTTATTGCAAGATTCTCACTCTCATCAGTGCAGCGTTTGGAAAACCCATCAGCCCTGACTGACTCAATAGTGGTTGTTGTATCTGTTAGAGGAGGTTGGGGAGAACCTCCTCCTTTTTCTATATTTTGTATAGTCCTAACCTATGTTCCTCTCCATTTTCTCTCTCCTTGTGTTGACAAATCCATTTAGCTCCATACTGTCTGTCAATACCATTAGCTTGCTGCTTCCGCCTTCTTCCAGCTCATTAACAGCAGCAAGGCTGAACCCAACACTAATCCCCACAGTCTGCCGTTAACTATTTCTGTCCAGCTCCAGTCCTTTAGATGGGTTTCGTTCCTTGGACACAAGCAATTTCAAACGCACTGGAATTGCAGCTCAATTTGTATTGATTTTTCAAGTGAAATTTCCACAAAACATTTACAGAGTACCTGTACCTATCATTTTTTAAATTGTGCTGCAACTACCGTAAGTAAAATATATGAATTATTAACACTTATTTTCACATCTTTAAAAGCTCAGCACTAACACATCACAACATGAATTCTTTAGAGACCTGTTATCTTGAGCAATCTATTTTTTTGCGCAAATTTTTCACAAAGATAACCCAAAGCTGTGTTCCTGGATCTCAACTTTTCAAGAGTACTAAGATAATTTTGAATAACAATATTCATTTCAAAATTTAATTTTGATGAGTGTGTAGCCTAGACATGGCATGCCTTGACTTGTGGAAGGTTTAGTTTACTGGCAAGTAAAACAGATGTAGGCACAACAGGAGCTGTTTGACTGCTGACTATATGTTACTGACATGATAAAGATGTTAATACTATAGCAAATCTTGTCTTTTTTCCGCATATCTGATGCATTTAAGATCTTAAATTACTTACAAAGGTTAAAATTGTACAAGATGTAAAATTTTATCAAGAAATCATGTTAACTAGAAAAAAATGACAAAAGCACAAGTTTACCAATGTAAAACTATACCACAGAAAGTGAAAGGAAACATTGACCCCAAAGGTAAAAAAGGTAAAGACTAATTAAAAAAAAACCGCTTAAAAAAACCCAAAACATTTTATTGTGAAACCAATTGCTATCAAAGAGACCTCTTCCACTTAATCACACTGCTTCTGTGAACGCTATGATTCTACTGTGAGAATCTACAAATACAAAAAATAGCTTTATATGTAACACTTCAAAAAGCCAGCATAGGTCAAAGCAAAACTAACAGGACTTGGACAACAGTCAAACATTCACCTGCTGAAGTAACACGCAAGTCGCACGTACCCTTTGCAAATTGAGGTTATACTGTCACAAGCGAGTTTGCAGCCAGGTTCTCCACACAGGCATGCTAGCAGTTGCACTGGCAGAGGAACAGGGCTGAGCAGCTGCAATAAAAGACGACTGCCTAAGTCACTGCTGCCAGCAGAACAGATCTCTGGAATCGTGGCCTTAAATGCCCTGTAAATATAAAGCTAACTAGAAAGTTTCCATTACTAACAAAACGTGGGTACGTGAACTACCGAGGAACAGTTCCTCAGAAGTGATGAGGTGGGAAACCTTCAATAACCTTCATCATCTTTTCTTCTCCATGTATCTTTGTTCTGTTTCAATGACAGATTACACTAGAAATATCTTTTTACTGCAAACTTAAGAAAGTTATAATGGCATCCGGGCTCTGCAGCATTCAGCATATTGGAAAATGGATGTTTTAGGATACTTCCATTCCCAAGACTTGGGAGAAAATCTAAGATACCCAGAAATTTCAGGTGTCAATGCTCTGTCCTACAAGCCACAAAACAAGCACATAAAGTCATCTCATAGATGAACAAATACTGGTTTTCCTCTTTGCATCTGGATCCCACAGTAAAGGTAACATGGTTGGTTCAATGTCCCCAAGGGAAACCTTATTCATCTGAACAGCTGGAAATAATGTTTTGTTGGAGAAAGTACAGTATTTTGAAGTAGAGCTCCTCCCAGTAAGAGCTCTGAGAGGACGCCAGGTAAACATAAAATTAATAACAACACCAAAACTTTTACCTTCTCGAGATACAGGCACACCCCAACGCCTTATTTTCTTCTATCCAATTCTATGGCCCAACTTGCAGATATGTTGAGGGCCTACCTCTTCCAAAAATGAAACCAAAAGTTGAGGTTTAGCTTCCCTCAGAAAATAAAAAACCTCTAGGGCTTCAGTCTCACTAGACACACCCCATATTAGCACGATCCAACATTTAATTTATTGTAGAATAACATTAAGTTGGTAACACACAGCATGAGAACTTCAACTTCAAGAAAAAAAACACAGAAAAACTGTGCTACCATTAAAAACCATTGCTTAGCGATGGCACTGAACTAATTTTAAGCTTAAAATTATCACCAAATACCAACTTCATTAGCTAAATAAATTTCTGTTGTTTCACTTTCAAATTAAATGAAAGAACTAAGTGCTTAAACCTTGGATGGGCACAGGAAAATAAACATGCTAATAAAAATAACGTGAGTCCAAGAGCTGGACTCAAAACTATCACACTTGCATGTGCAGTGCTGAATAATTAACCTATGTACTTTTTCAAGGACTGTCTGAAAGCCCTTCTGTCTTTTATGCTTTCTGTTATCAGTATTATTTGGAGAATTGGGATTAAAAGCCTACACAATTCTAAATTATTATGAAAGCTCCCCCCCCCCCGGATGCAAAACTACAAATTCTGAAGACTTCTTCGTGAATTCTTCTGAAGAATTCTGTTCTTTTTTTCAAGTTTCCTTGGCCAGAAATTTCATATTCAGGTTCATTCAAAAGAAATCACAAGAATTAAAACTTAAATTTATTACCTAATAAATGTATCTGTATCATCACTACTAAGAGGCATAAAAGAATCCATCAATGGCTTTGATTTTTTAAATTAATTATAGCACAGTTTACAAAATGTACTGCTGAAGAATGAATCAGTGGAAAAAAAACCCGGAAAAATTTCATACATTCCTAAAAATCTCAGATAAAAGTAAGCTTGCTACCTTATTTCACCAGCTGCAAAATTCAATCTCTGCTGCCCTGCACACACTTGAACATCACACGAACCGGGTTGCACAGTGTTAGGAAAAATCATGGGCAAAATACAATGCTGGTCTAATACGTCACTTAAGGAACATCTTAAACACTAAGAACGCTTTCTGCTTCTTTTTATCAAGCAGTTGCTCTGAGCGAGGACTGCAACTACTGATGTTCTTCACACAAATAAGAAAAAACTTCAATCCTGCAAGACATTCGTTTCTTAAGAGACACAACAGAAACTACCAAGGCCAACCAGTTCTTCTACATGACAACTGTATCAAAAGAAAATGTACTTAAAATAAGTGTGACTCAGATAAGCAGCTACTACGGGTTTACAACAGGGACCCTGTTTCAATAGAGGAAAATGAGTTCCAGTATTCTCTTACAACCAGATTTTTAATACTTGCATTAAAGCTAAGGAAAACAGTCAAGCTCCTATTACACACTTTTAAAAACAAATTTATAAAAGAAGTACATCTGAAGCCACATCTTAAAAAAATTAACAGCCAACAAACTGCTTAGGAATTTTCATTCTATTATTCAGGAAGATCTAAGAATACCAAAATATTTTTAAAACAATAATAGAAAGTCAAGATTTAAGCCACATTAGAAAACCCTCCCCAAAAGCTTCCAGTTATTGCAATACTTCTTAAGGCAGAGTTTCATGACAAAAATACTTTTTTTGTGCGGCAGAGACATACAAAAGGATTCTTCGGGATGCCAAACACTTTCAGAACTCTCCAGTGATGACTCATCCTGTTATGTATACAAAGCTTTCATTAAAAAAAAAAAGTCAGTTGGCATCATTGCAGATCCTCAGTTAGCAATCTTCAACTTACTATTATTTCTTGTACAAAGTATTCTAAACACTCTGCAATAAAGTATTCTGGTATGCTAATTCTGGGGAGGAAAACGTGCAACTTAACTTGAATGGCCTTTCTTACACAAAGAGTTTCTACTCTAGTTCACAAAGTGCTCCAAGATGGCCTCGAATACCATTTTTAGCTAGACAGAAATTCTTTGTTGCTCCATGTCAGCTCCTTGCCAGTTGCGCTGATCAACTGTTTTGCCAAAACAAGAAAATGCGTCTTTCAAAATGAGTCTTGATGAGTGTAACA
>WAAD01030048.1:80271-99221 GCA_013389945.1 Fregata magnificens
AAGCCCCTGTCCTAGAAGCACCTTCCGAGCGAGGCGGGCGGCCGCTGTCCCCCGTTTCCCTCTCCTTCCCCGCCTCCCTCCCTTCCCATTTAACAAAGCAGCGCAACTGAAAAGTTACAAAACGTTTCCATAGATGCCGGCCGCTTCCCCGGCGGACCCTCCTCGGCCGTTGGGGCTTCTCCGGGAAAAAGAGGGTTTCAGCCTCAAAGGTTAAGGTCTGACTTCGGGGACTGGCTTTTCCTTCCTCTCCCCCTTTTAAACGTTTTTCAGGCTGCCCTACGCTTCTGCAAAACCAGTCTGGAACGGAGGAGCTAAGAAAGCGAGCTTGACGAATGTCCATCTACAAACGGCTCTTTCCTAATACTTCAAGCGGCCCCCGCCAATATTCTTCTCCTTCTACAGGGAGAAAAACAAATCAAGAAAACATTACGCAACTATCATTTCCCTTGTATTGATAGATACTTGCAAACCAATCGCTCTGCCAATTTAAGTAGTAACGCAACTACCTTTGTTCAACTTCCCTTCACGCAAAAACCCCAAAACAGCTGTTGTGTAATGCTTTGCTTCTGTCGATCTCTTACAAGTTTTCTTAAAATTTGTTTAAGTATCAGACATCTGCAAGACACAGGTTGACATGTCGACAACAATACTCTGACTTATCTGCCAAACAAAAATAAGACCACACATTATCTCTATTTTCTCACTCATCTGGTTTTTTTTTTTTAAATCAAATTCTCTTCTGTTACACCAAGCTGCAGCTGGACATACTTAACCCAGGGCACCCTCTTTTGCGGACAAGCAAGTAAGTTTAGTGTTGCCTTATCAGTACGGGTTAGAGAAATTCTCAGTAAATGCACTCAGGAACTCAAAAAGACCATTTCACCTCTAAGACCAAACAAAACAAACGCAAAACCCCACGCTGCCTATCATTACATTTTCAATGGAAACACGCTCTAGGTGCCTGGCCTAGGGGGAAGTTTTTATCAAACCAATTCTCCAGAGATTAAGATAAAATTTTAAAAAGAAAGCACTCACATGAAAAAATCTCCACGTGTTTACTCTGAAACAAGTAACCATTGTATAAGAGCCATTGTGCCATGTTAGCACAGGTACGGACACATAAATATATTTAGCTACAAGGAGCTATCAAGCTACCGCTTATCAGCACATCTCTGGTAACCACGCATATTAGCACACTTAGTCTGCTGCAATGAGAAGGCTAAATCTGTTAGTCTAAACCTTAGCGAAGATGGTAAATGTCAATATTTTATTTTGCAGTAAGGGTTGGTTATTTTGGTCCAACCAACAGGTGGTGAATTGCTAAACCACTACCGAGACGGTGATCAATTTGCCTATTCCCTTTAGCACCCAGCCCTTTAGGTTTAACCAGGACAAACCCCTCTTGGGCACACATCTCCGTATAGTTTAAACATTTTTCTAACCCATTATTCTAAGATTAACTAAAATAAGCTCCTCTTAAACCAAAGAAGATACACAGCAGTGGAGAGATGCTGTGCATTTTCCAAATCACATTAAATAAAACGACTTTCTGTGTTTATACTTAGCAGGTTAAGCGAGGCTAGAGCACCAATTTTATTGTACGTCAGCTATCCCATAACTGCCTATTTATGTAAGCTTCCACTACAACTCTGGTGCGGTACCTTCTGAGATGATACCCCTGCAGCATAACTGACGCACCATAAATTCACAAAGTTGTTTGTGCTGCTATACCTTAAACCTGTAGATATTTTCAAACGTTGCATTCTGTAAAAAAAAAAAAAAAAAAAAAAAAAAAAAAAAAAAGCATGTTTTAACATACCAGGTAATGGGTCACCTGACAAGTTTAAGTATGTTAGCACAAACAAGACGAGTTGCAATTTAATAATAGCTGGTTAAAATAATGATAATAAATTACTCTCAGTACTTTTCCCTGCTGTTCATGTGACCCAAGATGCAAGCTAACAGGTATGAAGTCATATTAGCTGGCCTTGTTCTTCCCCAGTGCTTTGAACGTGGAGGTGCATTTTCTCTCACATGCAAGATGTGAGATTTAGTTCTTTTACTGTAAAAGCATATTAACTGCCGTAAAAATCTTCGTAAGGACAGGGATCGGGTTTGCGTGGCAAGGTTTTGGTAGTGGGGGGGGCTACAGGGGTGGCTTCTGTGAGAAGCTGCTAGAAGCTTCCCCTGTGTCCAACAGAGCCAATGCCAGCCGGCTCCAAGACAGACAGCCAAGGCCGAGCCCATCAGCGACAGTGATAGCGCCTCTGTGATAACATATTTAAGAAGAGAAACAAAAAAAAAAATCCCACACCAGCACAATTGCAGCTGGAGCGAGGAGTGAGAATGTGTGAGAGGAACAACTCTGCAGGCACCAAAGTCAGCGAAGAAGGAGGGGGAGGAGGGGCTCCAAGCGCCGGAGCAGAGATTCCCCTGCAGCCCATGGAGGTCCATGGTGGAGCAGATATCCACCTGCAGCCCGTGGAGGACCCCATGCCGGAGCAAGTGGATGCCCAAAGGAGGCTGTCACCCCATGGGAAGCCCGTGCTGGAGCAGGCTCCTGGCAGGACCTGCGGACCCGTGGAGAGAGGAGCCCACGCTGGAGCAGGTTTGCTGGCAGGACTTGTGACCCCATGGGGGACCCACGCTGGAGCAGTCTGTTCCTGAAGGACTGCACCCCGTGGAAGGGACCCACGCTGGAGCAGTTCGTGAAGAACTGTAGCCCGTGGTAAGGACTCATGTTGGAGAAGTTCATGGAGAACTGTCTCCTGTGGGAGGGACCCCACGCTGGAGCAGGGGAGGAGTGTGAGGAGGAAGGAGAAGAAGAAACGTGTGATGCACTGACTGCAACCCCCATTCCCCGTCCCCCTGCGCCACTGGGGGGAAGGAGGTAGAGGAAAATAGGGAGTGAAGTTAAGCCTGGGAAGAAGGGAGGGGTGGGGGGAAGGTGTTTTTAAGATTTGGTTTTATTTCTCATTACCCTACTCTGATTAGATTGGTAATAAATTAAACTAATTTCCCCAAGTCGAGTCTGTTTTTCCCATGATGGTAATTGGTGAGTGATCTCTCCCTGTCCTTATCTTGCCCCACGAGCCTTTCGTTTTATTTTCTCTCCCCTGTCCAGCTGAGGAGGGGGAGTGATAGAGCGGCTTTGGTGGGCACCTGGCATCCAGCCAGGGTCAACCCACCACAGGACAAAGCTAATTTTACTACAGCACAGTCAGACATGGTCCAGCACCGGTCATGTTGACTAATTACTACTTTGCCACACAAACTGCCCTTAAGTTGCCTTCAGTAGGATTATACAATGAGCTAAAGGAACGACTTGGGGTAGGGTTTCACGTTCAGCAGCAATTCTAATTGAAGCTGATCCCACCCCACGCCTCTTATTCCCAGCCTCTGAACTGTACCCATTCAGCTCAATGTTGGATCACGTTGTGAACCAGACAAGGGGACTGATCCGGCTACAGAGTAACCCAGCAAGAAGCAGCAGGGCCGGACACTGAAAAAAGGCAAAGCAAATTTGTCTGCATTGATTCCCTGCCCTGATTCACACGTCTCCACAAATGTGTGTCACCATCATGGCAAGGCAGAAACTGTTTAAGCCAACACTTCTGCCAAGAAAATGTACATGGGAAAAATGGGATCAGTCATCTCTCCTAAGACAGACTTTTTTTTTTTTTTGTAAGCAACAGAAGCGATAGATTTAATGATTAAGATAAAAACTTATGTCTATACATATGTTGGACTGTTTTCTTCCAAACTCAAACTGATAAACTTAACGATACAACTCTCTTGCGTTAATCAAGGCAATTTTGCGAAGCCTGCCTTATCTGTTTATGATAGGCCCTATTTACAATTTCTAACTTTTGGAGAATGTTACTTCACAGCAACCAAGAGAAATTCAGACGTAGATACATCACCACTTCCAATATATTCCAATCTAAATTTCAGGTGCAATACATATGCAGATAAGAGACATGGCCTTCACAACAGAAGTATTATTTGGTTACAATAGCTAGGTCATACATTTGATTTGGGACTTCATTGATTTTAAAACATACAAAGGTGAATATATTAAGAAGCACAAAAATGTGTTTGTCTTTTTAAAACATTTGTTTCTTCTTCACTTCTGCTGACCTGCTATTTCCAAGATCTTCAATGGGTTTCTAATAATATTATAATAGAATCGTAAGAATGACTTGCGACTAACCTGTAAGTATCTAGCTACAAAAACACAACAGGCAGAAAAGGAAACTCAAGTATTTTTCCTTAGCCTGGCAATTCTACTGAAATGTAAAGGCATTTTACCTTCTAGCACCCTTTTATGCTTCCATGCTACAAATCAACTTGAATCACCCTCTTCTGTGAATACAGTTTCTCTGTTAATTCCACTTTTCACACCAAAGCATAGATTAAACAGAAGTAGACTGACTTCTTTTTTATCGCATTTGAAGGGTTTTGCAAGTTCTTAGTTTCTAACCTGTACTAAGACAGTCTCTGGAGAGTAACTCCATTTCTAAAAGTTTAAAAAAAAAAAAAAGTTCCAAACCGTTTCTAAACCATATTTTTTCCTCTTCCCTGCGCTCTCTCTTCTTGTAAGCATGAACCAGATCATATCTGGAACCCAAGATAGGTCAGCAGCACGTCATACAGCCAAGAACCACATTTTGTGCATTAACTGCATACCCACATTAACATACTATTATAAATTTGATTTAAAGCCATTACATCGAAGATGCAATATCTAGCAAGCATGCCATTAGAAATAAAATTTGAATAGTAACGTAAGCGAGGTAATTGAAATAGCCTTCTCCATAGAAAGCATCAAATTCTGTCTATTCTTACAGCTTTGACAGACAAGTTTTGGCAAATATTACTGAAAAGGCTCAAGATGTCTTTCTTCCCTGATGTCTTTCCATGCTTCAGCCAAAGGTTACCGTCCCTGCGAGAGAGCTGGCAGAACAGCACGTGCCAATGCAAAGCCTACCATGACACTTAATTCACTGTTGAATGTGAATTTGAGGTAGAACAACAAGCTGAAGTGTACCCTTTTGCCTCTATGGCTGATATCTTGCCATAGACCATCAGCACAGATGTCTCACGGTAGCTTGAGCTCACAAAGTGTCACCAGATCTTGTCCAGTAACACAATGCGAAGAGTGATATCAATGGAGAAGCATAGGCTGTATCAGGTTAAAAAGCATTTCTGAAAAAACTATTTGAAATAACATAGGTCTTTAAATCCTGCATTACCTCTAGAAATCTCAGATTTCCTTACTCACTTCTTCACTTTCCCAACACACTATTTTACCTGGTATTGAAGTAGCATGGCATGTGGTGCTTTCTTACAGAAACATCGCATAGAAGACAAAGAGTCTCATGACCTATGTCCATTTTACACTACTGTGAAGTACTGGTATGGGTAAACTCTGTTGTGTAACTGAAATGATAATGTAGTAATACTTACCAGAAATGGAAATAAAGGGCTGAGCAAATCAGTTCAGAAAGGACTAAAAACCGATATAGACCAATAGACCACAAGTTGAAAAGAAGATGCAAGAAGAGAAGAGGTAGAAAACAGGCAATACTGAAACGCTCACGGGCCATCAGAAAATGACTCATTGCTAATGACATGTGTTGTTAGCTGCTAGCACAGGCAGGACAAAAGTCTTTTCAACAGTGCATGATGGAAATCCAATGAGAATACAAATTCTGACATATTTTCTTTAAAGTAATCAAAATAGCCCTACCCTTTTCTACCAGATAAACTTTTAAAAATACCCTTTAGGAAAAAAATCTGGAATGCCAGGTGACACCACTTCTGAAAAAAAAAAAAAAACAAAACAAAAAACAACAAAAAAAAAACCAACCACCCCATAGTAAGAAAGTAATAATTTACTTATGTGGAATCACATAGATTAATAGGTAAAGCAAGTACCAGGTGATAGAGGGAATAAGGAACACAGACAATGAAACAAAGAGATTCAGTAAACTATTTTGTTTCAAGAAATAACACGGAAAAACACTTTCTACAAAATAAAGGTTATTACACATAATTCACTGTGTAAAAGCAATGGGTACAACATAAATAATGGACATGACCGTCAGAAAGGATGCTCATAGAACAGGATCATAGAACAACTCAGGTTGGAAAAGACGCTGGAAGGTCACCTAGCCCAACCTCCTGCTCAAACCGGGTCAAACTGCGTCAGTTCCCCAAATGGTTTGCAAATATTTTTGAAGTCAATTGGTTGGTTACATAGCTGTGTAATACCCAGTGCTGAAATCTGATGGTGGGACCCTATTTGAAATAACTTATGCCCCGAACAAACCAAGTACAGACAACAGAGATCGGGGCATAAAGGTGATACTCAGATGGCCTAAATCACACCTCAACCCCTTCGTCTAGGATTTCCTATTAGATGGCTCTAAGGAACTCCCTGCTCAGACCTTAGTCCTTCTGAATTGCATTTCAGAGGTCCCCAGTTCTTTCCTCTGACCAAGCATAAAGACTTCTGCAGAATTTGAGTACACTTTCTCCTATTCATTAGTAAGCTCCTTTAGAGTAGGAAAAAAAATATCATTATTCTTTTAAAGCTTTGAAAGCAAACAGTTCAGATAGAAACTAGACCATCACAATACTGCTGAAAAAGAAACCTAGGTGGCATGACTACGGGAGCTAGAATTCAGTCTCTGCCCTGTCCCCAAGGCCCATTACTAATAGCTGTTACGGAATGTGCTCCCACACCACGTGACATGGCCACATCCATGCAGCTGTATATTCCCCAGGTTCATACTGAGGGCTACGTATTGGGGGACAAAAAAAAAACCCCACAACAAGCAAACAAACAAAAAAAATCCCAAACACCAAACAGAAAAACTCAACAACTTGATCTAACAACATTTATAGTCTTTAGATAAAAGCCAGCTAACAAATGTCTGTCACAATACTTTCCCAAATTCTAGTCAAACAAGGAAAACAGCGCACCTCAGAAGATGCAGGATAGCTGAGAGCCCAAGCTTCAACTCAACAAGTTTATACATGTCCAAGACAGTTATGACTTCACTTTTTTGAAGTGTGAGCACTAAGTATAGGCAAGAAACTCTCATTGGCCTTTAAAATAACGTGGTCAAGCTAACAATTTAAAAACAGGTTCTTTTTGCCTATCAAGAGCATCTAAAGCAAGTAAAATGAAAAAAAAGACACGTTAATGGAAAAAAGTAAACTGAAATTATTCTTAAAACACTATTTATTTACATTAAGTTCTCAATAATTTAAACCCTCACTGACAGCGTCTGGTTAACGAGCCTCGAGATCAAGATTTTCTGCTTGTCCATAAAGTAGGTATATGATCAACAGTACTTTTTCTGTTCTGTTCTACCAGTGTATCCTTATCTGAGAAGACCACATGTACAGCACACAAAATATGTGAGTCAGTTTACCAAGTTTTTGTATTTATTCCTTACCAACAAACACGTTCGAAACAGAAGTGATTGTATCTCCAAGCTGTACACAACACATGACAGGACAAAGAATACTCTCCCATTCCATTACAAAAAGAGGCAACAGAATAGCCAGCCATGAGCCAACCCTTACTGCTACATGAAAGACCTTAGGGAAATAATTTCTTTAAATAATCTTGCTTACAGATCATTTATTTCCTGAGTTACCCCCCCATTTCTGGGCCCAGTTCTCTCCTACAGGGTTTCTGAAAGACACAGGCAGAAAAATAAATTAGAATTCCTGCTGAATCTGTTTTGCACTTTCTGTTGTATAAATCTCTACCAGGATGCCTGATGCAAGGTTAATTACGCAAAACATGAACGAGGAAAAATTGTGTGTCAGAAGACTGAAGTAGCACTGAAAGCCAGCGTTTCCCGGAGCCTTATGGCTTGTACATCCCATCTCCTCTGCTCCCTCTAGAGCAATTCTGCTGTGAGCTGTTCTTCCTAAACTTGCATCCCTATGGGTTAGAGAACATTAACTGTGGCACAGCGTTTGCCCAGGAGGCTGAAAGTAAAACTGATGAGAATTCTACCAGTTTCATTGAATTCCTCCTTTTTTAAAAAAAAAAAAACAACCAAACAAACGAAACAAACCACCGGTTATAGTTATACTAGTAAATTAAACATAGTCAGTGATGTTGGCCTTGAGGCCAACTAGCACAGAACAGCCTACATCCATGCTATCTAGTTCTCAAACTCCCAAACAAAGCAGCCACGCGTAAACTACGCTGGGAACAGTGCGTGGCCCGCACAAACCCTTGGGCCAGCCTCAAGAACCATTTGGAAAAGTGCTGGCAGGCCCAGGTCAAAATTGTACGCAACCGCCACAATAATCTGACAACAGGGACGACAGCATCCAGTGGCTCCAAACGTTCCCTGCTGGGTTTTTTACGAGCACAGACACGGCCACTGTGAAGAAGCTGAGCACTTCAGGTGCCAGAACACTATTGCTAGCTACAACCATGCCACTAATCAATACAAAACACAAGCACAGCCATGAATTAGCCCAATTGATAAATGGTGAAATTTAAGGAAATTGAAATGAACTGTTCCTTTCTCTTTATTTTGAATTTTATTTCAAAATTCCCTTTTCCAAGCCTTTCTTCACAATGAAAACCATCTGGCCCATTTCTAAGTGAAGTTCTAGTCTCATGCAGTTCAGTGGGCCATGGTAAGAAAAGAATACTATATCACTTGCTTTTATTACAAGGAGGGGGGAAAAAAAACAGAGTAGGAAAAAAGTTGGAGTAGAAACAAAAACATAAGCAACAGAGAATGGGGACTAGGGAATAAGGAACTAGAAAGGCCGGGAGAGAAAAAACTTCCACTGACCAAATGAGGGGACGATGGTAAGCCTTTTGAAGCAACTAACAGAAGCTTTCAGAGCACGTATCTTGAGGGTAAGAGGAGGCCTTCATCATCCAGACGTCTAATAGAAAACCAAAACAACAGAACAAACAGCCCAACATGTTTGTGAAAACGTTGAGGACAACTGTTTCACAAAGTTGAGGATGCCAGAAGAGCAGTTACTTCACACTTCACTCTATTAGGGCAGGCTCCATTTTAAACATCTCAATGTGTACAGTGATTTGGCTGGAAGTGGTAACGAGAAGCATTCACTGTGCCAAGGAAGGGGAAAAAATGAGAGCAGTAGAAAAAGGAGAACAAATTTTTATCTTCAATTAACTGAAATAAGGAAAGCAAATTTCAACAAACTCTTTGAATTTGTTGCTAGAATCTCTTGAGAATGCAATTTAAAAGGCGGACTGGCAGTTATTGTACTGGAATACACACAATGGCAAAGTATTCCAACGCAGGGGAGAGATAGGAAATGTAGTATGAACAATACAGGCTGCATCAAAAGCAGCCAGTAATAAGGGTCTGAAACTAGAAAGAATCATATTCGGAATGGAAACAAGGGCATTTTAATGACTATAAAGGAACAGCATAAACTGTCAGGGATAAAAATCGGAAGAGATAAAAGCACAGCATGCATTATTACCACTGTGCAATATAAAAGGCAAACAAAGTTTCAGAAATATTTTAGAAGTAAGAATAAAAACACAGAAGTCAGTACATAACAATGTTAAAGAAGAACAAACGGATAACAAAACAGAATCAAATGCCGTTCTCTGTATTTCAGCCTTCATAAAACAGATTTATTGTAGCTAATACTAAAAACTGATTTTGTTATTAAGCTAAATAATCAGGGAAATTCAAGTCAGCAGGACTGGAAGAAATCCACACTATACTTCAGAAACAAACAGAAGTAATCGCTAAACTATGAGTGATCATCTTTCATAATACAGTCCTGGTGAAATTGCCCTAAGACAGGTCAGCAGCAATGAACTAGAGCGCTCAACGCGTGTTTATTTGCAAATTATTTTCAGTCAAGGTGGAAGAACATTGCAAGAAAGTTCCTTCCTCCAGGACCTGCATGAGGAAATTCACATACATGGAAGAGTTGCATATGACACATGGCTGAGGCAGGGGCTATAAACATTTTAGAGGACAAGATCTTAATAAAAATCATTCTGATAAATTGAAAAGTGGTTCGTATCAACCAAGGGAAACTTAATAAAGACTAGCAATCTTTCAAAAGATAAATCAGGTAAATCAACATTATGTTGCTATAGAGGTTAAGCTCGTTCAGTGCAGAACAAAGGAGACGATCTCCTAATAAATAGAAGTTTATTACAAAAATTGTTCTCCATTTCAGCTGTGGAGTCTTAACTGTGAGTAACACAAGACAAAACTGGCTTAATCAGCAGTAAAGCATATTTATTTTATACTTCAGAAAATTAGTTACTGAAACCAATTGCCTAGAGATGCAGTGGAATTGCATTCACCAAGTACTTTAAAAACAAGTTGGAGAAACATTGTCAGAAATGGTACAGATACACAAGACAGAAGGACGAGCAAGATGACGCTGAAGTCTTTTTTGGCCATACGGTTCCATTCATCTGTGGTGATATAGCAAAACTAAATATTCATTTTATTGAAAAGAATTTCATTGTGCTTCTGAACTCCACACTTCAGGAAAAAACCCAAATAATTCACATTCTATGTTTATGAAATGGCTTACTAATAAATCCCCCAAATTTTAATACAGCATAGCTCCCCCCTTCATTAATACCAATATGGAGCCATCCTATCGTGTTTTGTTGAGAAAACCTTCACTAAGAACACTGCAGACAGTCTTCACTGCCAGGCAGAGACAGGAGGGTAGACACCATTATCGGAAAGGCCCTGGTTCCATGAACCCTGGGATGTTTTAGAAGTCATTCTGGATTAGCTAAGGCTTCCAGACGGTACTCTTGAACAGTCACATAAGATGCCGGTAAACGTTTAGTGGCAGAAACTGCACATTTGGACCACATCTTCACTACCAAAAATTCCTTTTATCTTACTGTGACTCAACTGCACATGCTCCAAGGAATATAAAAATATAATAGGCAAAATAAAAAATTGGTAAATTCTCCTAAAGCCCATTTTTTTCTGATAGCCTAATTAAAAGTATCTTTGGCAAGAATTTATTGTCAGTAATGACGCAGCAGAAGAGCAAAAAGGCCTTTTTCTCCTCCCACCCGAAGCCAAAAGTCTGGGGGGGAACATCCTAGTTCAACAGGGTTTCCAGCAGTTTCTTCAAGAAAAGCAATTAGAACTTTGATAAATAGAACATTGAAAGTTAGTAACCATATATTTATATTGAAATGGCTGGCAATAGGATTTGGTGTGTGTGTGATTTAATAAAAATACTTCCAAAAAACATGAAAGGGAAGAATATTCTGAAAGAAGCAAGTTCTAGTGGTATTTTGTTGTAACGCCTATATATTGATATAGGAAGGAGCTTTCAGAACACCTGAAACTATTGTTAACATAAAACATTTTACTTATACTATTATTTTAGGGTACTTCGAATATTCAATTTAAGAATGGTTCTGAGGATCAAAGTGAGAACCGAAGTTCCTTACTTCATCAATGCCAATGTTTGGGGCAAGGATCAGTTAGACAAGAACAACTGGTCCGTCTATGTGCTGTGAAGAACCCTCTCAACAGCATTTTTTTTTAAAACAATCAACCAGCATATATACCATGACTATAGGCTGTAAAAACTTCTCACAATCTCCCGTAAGAACTCCTATATTGAAGAACTCAAAGGAGTCAGCCTAAAAACCAAACCCCCTCAAATTTCAGACAACCAAGGCTATAGCTTCGCAGATACTACTTTAAGCTGGCAGTGCTACCAAAAGCTGTAGCTCTGCCTCTCCGCAGCCTGGCCGCTTGCTCTGGCCTCCTCCCTCATGCTATCACAAACACGTTTCTTTGCCAGGTTAGTTTTAACCCAGATCAATTTCCCAATGCAGTTCACCACATGGCTACACAAATGCCTGGGTCAGCACAAGGGAGAGAACAAACAGCTGGTAGCGGAGGGAGGGCAGCACTGCTGCTTCTTTTCGCTGCCAGAACCAGCTTAAGATTTATGGTGTTTGGGGAAAATAACCACCTGATGCACCCCGTACACTCACTGCCTATGTTCTAAGTAATAAATATTCTAGATTTTGAGGGCTTTTTCCTACTTCATCGTATTTTCTTTCGAAAGAATGAAAGCACCAATGCTACTAGAAGAACTTACTGAGTGTAGTTCTTGAAGCAAGTGCTCAAATTTATTTTGACTACCCCAGCTGATAAACTCAGTAATGCCATGAATGGGAATGTTTAGTGCCATCTTTCTAGTAAAAAACAGTAAAAAGGAAAACAAAAAATGCAGAATTCCATGCAAGTTACTAGCAAACAGCACTTGCTACAGCAAAATCTTGCTTATCTGTATTTATTCAAACTATATGAATCATGCAGATTACGTGAACTGATAATCAAATATATTAAACATAGAAAGGAGAAAAGCTTTCAATATTTTTTGAAATTGTTAGTCGCTTAATTGTTTACCATTTCATAACATTTTAGGGTACCTATGACAACATTTCTTAAAAAGTTAAATCCACAGCATCAGTGCCTAATAACATAAAGGAGCAATCATTAGTGGTGGATAAGGAAATTCTATTTTCCCTAATTACACATGACCCTGCTACCCCTCCAACATTGTTGTGGGACAGCTGGGCCAAGGAAGGAAAAAAAACCAACTCTGGCCTGAGAAAGGCAGAGCTTACCTATTCTCAGCAAGCCAACTGCCTTGGAAAACCATCTCTCAACTCAAATTACGACAAAGAATAGAAATGTCCATTTCCAATTACTTATCTTACGAAAGAACAATGACAAGAAGTTAGTAGGAGCTGAACACGCTAACAAGAAAAAAAAAAAAAAAAAAGAATATCCACAAGCAAAGCCAAAAAAATTGAAGTGTTTTATTGTTTTAAGCTGGGAAAAGTCTCCTGTGTCATTGAATACAGGATGAAAAGATGTCTGGTGTGTAGATGACTCAGAAAGTAGAAACCAAGAGACTGGGTTCTTATTCCTACTTCTGCAAAGACATGCCTTATGACCAATATACCTAATATGTTGAGATTTCACAGACTGTCATCGTACGTGGTCTGTCATGATACTGGCCATAGCTCTTGGAGGTCCTCTCGTGACAAGTGCTGCAGAAGTTCAGTGGACCACCAAATACAAACATTAACAAACTAACAACTGCAATGTCAGAAAAAAACCTCCAAAGAATTCTTTATTTGCAAGTGCAGTCTGTTTCAAATTGTGAAAACTGTAGGCTAAGGTTGTAGAAAAGTATCTACTTCCAGCATTAAACCTAATCTCACTCGCCCTTAAGACACAAGTGAAGACACCACTTCACGTTAATCAATATTTTAACAACTTTGATAATGTGGCAAAACAATTCTGTAAAACCCACTACGAGTAACAACTTTCACGGTCATCCGTCACGTAAGTCCTATCAAGAACTGAAAACCAACAGATTAATACGGAGATCATTTACTGGAGATCATTTACCTCCTGAGCAAAATAGTGTTGTGAGTGGTTCAAGCCAGGCTCCTATGCAAGGACTAGGCAAGACAGTTGGGGAATTGCTTGGTAACATGAATATGATGGAGGGAGTAACGCAGCATGGGCTGCCGAAGAAAACGGCGCAAAGTTCCCATGGGACCCTGGTGCATGTAGCTCAGTCCTGTTCTACAGTGGGCTAGAAAGGCCTTTCAAGAGCCAATGTCACGTCCTGGTTATGACGCCTACTCCAATGCCTCATCTCTCCACACTGTGTGATCGAGCATGTACCTTCTGGCTTTTGGCCAAACATTTTGATACGT
Organism: Fregata magnificens; assembly: GCA_013389945.1. Lineage (NCBI taxonomy): Eukaryota > Metazoa > Chordata > Aves > Suliformes > Fregatidae > Fregata > Fregata magnificens. The sequence continues at coordinate 94,055 of WAAD01030048.1, forward strand.
GGCTTGGTACAGGCAGAAGTATAGGCCACTGTTTGCTTTAATACCTTAACCCTTGGCCATACAATAGTTGTACAAAGCCCGTCCATCAAAAAACTTCCATCTTGCCAGGTAGCAATGACTTTCCCTAACTGTGAACGTGTATTTAAGAACATTTTTATCGTACAACACAATATAAATTTTACATTTGCAAATGTTAAATTTTGAAGTGAGAAAAGGGCAGGCAAGCAAACATACAAGTAAGTATCACACAGAAGGTGTGCGATGAACTAAAGAAACACAGCTGAGCTATAAAGAGAATCCATCCAACGGGTTAAGGTTTTTTTGAAATGAGTGTAGGTATCTTTAAATATTGGCCTACCCTAATCCAAATGCAGCTAAAGTAATGACAAAAATTCTTAAATAATAATTTCCTGGCAAAAATGCTATGCTTACACGTCCTCAAAACTATCTGCATGTGTGAAAGCTATGGCCTCTGAAAACCTCCTGCAGCCAACATTGGCCAAAGTAATGAAAAACTAGGATGAAAATTAAAAGATAAGTAATTAAATACAGAGAAAGTTTTCCACAAATTTCATGCTTTTTTAAATTATCCTATGCTGTTTTAAACTACACACATTTGCAAAAATAATTCGTAACATACATCAAAGTCTGATGCATGCTGAAAATAAAATCTGAAATGAGCTTAGATACTGACTTACAAAGTAACTGTTATCATGATCACCATCAATGAGACTTCTGCTACTAAATTTTTGCTAAGAAGATACATCTGTTTGTGGCGCTTATAACCTGTACAGATTAAGAAAGCTTTAGTACTTAAAATAGACTACAAAAATGTTTACTGCACCTGTACAATACTATTCTGATACATTTTCGTGAGTAACCAGCTGTTCATACAATGACAATATAGTTAAAACGGAACCAATACTCTTCCCCTGCAACTTCTTTTTGATCCCATTCCTATCCTTCAGGTCCATAGCCTGGAAGCCGAGGTATAATCCAAGTACAGGAGTTAAGTTTCCAAGATTTCAGGCCATATGATGAGACGGCCCCTAATTATTTCCATTTTTCCTATACAATACCAGCAAGACTTCTTTTTTAACCATGCACCTGAAAGTTTCTTTCTCCTACATCACTTTGTATCTTCAGTAATGCAACTTTATTATCTCTTTTTGGCTTTCGTAAGTACAATCTCTCCATCTTTTAAATTCATTTGACAGGCGATACTACAAAAATATTTCCCTCATTCATCGCTTTGATTATAGTTCTGTGTGTTCTTCCTTCTTCCCGATGAACCACATCATGAACAACCTACTTGCTCTCAATTTCAAGGCTCTGCATGGCCTATTCTAGCTATGGCCTATTCTAGCTCTACCTCTCAAATTTGAACCGCTGCTCTATACAGATACCCAGTTGTCAAAATGTAAGCAAGAAAATATGAGCGTTTGCCTAGCACTTCAGGCAGGAAACAAGCTATCTGTGAAAATCCTCAGGGTGACAATGCTACCTTCCTTCAAATACATCCTCCAAGTCTGATGCCTACGAATCATTCACCCATGCTGAGATAGCCAGGGTACTTGAACTTCTGCGTGTTCTTTTGCTCATAGCATTCTCACAGCTCCCTTGTGCTTTCCTAATACATTTCTTACATTTACATGCTGTCTTATCTTTACATTTAAATGAAGAAATTGTTTGTGCAGAAGCAATCTTTGCTTATGCATTTGTACTGTATGTAGTATAATGGTGCCCTGGCCTCTAGGCACAATTACAATATAAATAGTAAAAATGAACTGTTCACCTAAGATTACGTCTCCTGACAGTGCTATTCATGAAGCTATATCCTTCAAACAATGATAAAAAGCTGCTCTAGCATCATGCTCTACTATCAATAATTCTCCAGGTACTGACGCCACCGATTCCTGGTTCATCACCTACAGGAAACCTCAGCTGTTCCCTATGCATACCCGTGTCCACAGGACCACTGGAATTTTTACTGAGAACCAGGTAAAATGCAGGATGACAGAGACTTGTACAGAGCTGTTCTACTGAAGAACACTGTGCACCCTTAACATAAGCCTACTTCTGGGAAGAGCTGAGAATCCCTGGCATCTCACAGAAGCAGATTCAAGGCAGTTTTCCATCTGTCTGCTTAAACCCATCAAATTTGCTTAAAAACATGGCCTTCAAGCAGGTAAAATACCAACCTACAGCATTCTCCAATATGGTATTGTTCTTTAATGGAGGCATCCACAGCTGAGGAATTATTCTGTTTTGGCTTTGCTGGTTTAATGCAGGGCTCTTTGTTTTATCATTACTTAGACTGCACTTAGACTGAACATTCAGTGGAACATTTCCTATAATGGGATAAAGCGGTTGAACAATTTGACTGGCTAATAGTGATTTAGACATGTGATTACAGTACAGAAAATGGTCTGACATATGCTCTTTTATCTGGTTTACATGAGGCACATTAATCCAACTGGAAAGCACAGAAGTGAAAAGGAAGACAGGACCAAACAGTCACAAGAAAAAAACCAGAAAATCTTTTTACTTATTTTATTTCTGCATTTGCTTAGCTAATTGTAATCAGTATTTTGTAAACAGCAAAACTTACAAAATAAAACCATTTTCTCCCCAAAATGGATGTAACTAAAAAAAGACCCGTCTATACCTACTCTGTGAAAGTCAGAAAATAACTATTTTTGATAAAATCCTAGTTTTAAAAGCATTTATGACTTATGTCATAGCGCCTTTACCAACATTACAGGTTTTCCATGAAGATGCAGAAGAACACTTAGCACCACACCAGACAGGAACAATCACAGTGTGAAGAAAAAGAGTATTGATTCATTTTGATTTTTGTCTCAGCTAATTTCATTTCCGGCTCTTACACAAACGCTTGCAGTCACGGCAGCATAAGTACATATTTTTACAGGAAAATTTAATTTCCTCCTAAAACTGGCCGACAATATTCCCATGACACCAAAAACCTCACTGATAAAAAAAGGAATTACCTCTTTAGCACCCACTTTTCATCAAGAGCGTGTACACAACCTCAAATTGGCCTACAAGATATGTCAGTTTTCACAAATAACACTATTGTGCTTTTTGTGCAGACGGGTACATTTCGGTTGTATTTGCCTCTTTCGTCCCAAAACTTCTTTTAAAATAAAATATTCAAAGGTTTCCTATGTAAGGTTTGGATTCTATATGTAGAAATAAAACCAAAGTATGTAAAACTAAGCGTAAAGGAGATGAACCTAAGAACTTTACTGCGTGTGTATGTTTACCAACTGCTTTCATCTATCGCTGTATGAAAATTTCTACCAAGCGAATACGTATGACAGTCAGAAGAAGGAGCTGCAAACAATGCCTCTCCACCAAAACCAGGGGGTGTACATTAAAATCTTTGAAGGGAAACTTTCATCGACGACAACAAAAAAAATCCATATATCCCAAACTAGTGATGGTTCTGTCCTGGGATATTTGCGTAACATATATTTGTAAAAACAAATCGTAACAGAGGAAAGCATAGTCTTTGCTTGCACTTAGGTCCAGCCCAGCAGAGTCCCTTGCTAGTGTTTTGGACTTCCACTGGGACGTTACGGTTGGACTCGATGATCTTAAAGGTCTTTTCCGACCCAAATGATTCCGATTCAGAAACTGACGGTGAGGTCTGGGGTGGGCGTTTAGCGAAGTGCCAGCAACTCACCTGGTTAAATATACTCAAGGGGCGTCAAACTGAAAGCGTCCCTTCAAAACAAAGGGAAACAAACTCTGAAACCCCGAGCCTCCCACAGACTCCACGGCGCAGAGGCTATTTTGCCAACAGTCATCACGTTTCTTCTCAAAATGTGCTCGCCCAGCTTTGCCCTATTACCGCTGCCATCAGGTATGTCATGGCAAGGTCCATCCTTCTCAAAAATAACCCGCGGGGAGAGCAGCCAGCACGGCAGCGGCACTTCCACGGAAGCTGCCACCAGGCCTCTCCGAGCCCAGCCTGGCTCGGCACCTCACGCCCATCAGCGGCGGAGCGGCCGCACCCGCCGGGCTGCCCGGGTCTCTCGGCGGGGAAGCGGTCGTTGGCACGACGGGCTCCCCNCTTCGCCACTGTCCCGCCGGCGCGTCCCTCCGTGAGAGGCTGCCGCCTGACAGCTCCCCCAGCGCCGCCAGCCTCTCCCCGCCTCCGAGCACACGGCGGGGGTGGCGGCGGAGAAACTCCTGCCTCAACTTTGCGTGTGCGCCTCCGCACCCGCCCGGGTCGGGGTGGGGGGGCGGGGAGGTTCTCCTCGCCACCCGCCGAGAACCGTCTTTTCTTTCCCAAAAAGAGGAGGGGGGATAGAAAGGGAGAGCGACGAGGAACTACCGTCAAGCACAGGGAGTAGCCAGACGACGCTGAAGGCAGCCGAGCGTCCTGGAGAGGAGACCCAAAAAGGAGAAGGGGGAAGGAGCAAAGGCAAGGAAAAAAGGAGGAAGAGGGTGAAGGGGGAAGAGCTAAGGAGAAACTCCGAAGAAGGAGGAGAAGAAAGGAGTAGGGACGGTGAAAGAGAAGTGGGAAAGGGAGAGCAGGCGGAGGAAGACAAAGGTGAAAAAGGAGGAGGAGGAGGAGGGGAAAGTGCAAAGGGGAGAGGAGGAGAAGAAAGAAGGGCCCTTCTCAAAATGGCATTAGGCAGGAGGGAGGGGGCGACGAGCGGAGCTGACAGCTCTGCCTGCGCCTGGCCGCCTGCCCCCTGCCCCTCTCTGCCTCGCACACACAAACGCTGAACTTACTTCTTTCTGGCTCTCTGGAAAGGGGAAGCGCCATCTTTGCGAGGCCGGCCCCTAGGTCTTTTGTCTGTGGCTGCTGCTGCTGCTGCTGGGGGGGGAGCTCCGGGCTCGGGGGGCTGCTGCTGCTGCTGAGGCGGCTCCACCACCGCCACCACCAGACTCTTGTCCTCCGTTGACATCCTAGTCAGCAGGACGAGAGAGACACATGGATGATGATGATGAGGATGAAGATGAGGATGGTGATGGGGATCCCGATGCTCCTCCTGCTCCCGCGGCTCCTCTCCTCCTCACCTCCGCCTCCTCCACCTCCGCCTCGCATTGCTGGCCTCAGCCGCCGCCGACCAGCACAGGTAGCAGGGGGACCAGCATGGGGAGAGCAGGAGGAGGAGGGGAGGGGAGGGGG
>WAAD01030048.1:100599-153637 GCA_013389945.1 Fregata magnificens
CGCGGGGCCCCTCGCCCCAGCCCCGGGCGTCCCTCCCTGCCGCTGCCCGGAGCTGGAGCGGCGCCTGCGAAGGGAGTAACTCGGTGCACAGATGCTGAATCATGAAATGGGCCGTATGGAGAGACGCGAAATGAACCCTGCGGCGTGCGGAGTGGCTGGCGGTGGGGGGGGGCCTGTTGGAGAACTTCGCCGGACTTCCAGAAATCTTGGGGAGCGATACCTCCAAGACTCCAGATACGTACAAATACATCTTGAGAGCCCCGCGCGAAGTGTTTCTCCCTTGTCATTGAGGTTTCTGTTCCGTGTTTGAATCCCAGCTGATAAACGGCCTAGGGTAGCACGCAGGTACAACGAGGAAGGGAGAGAAGGAGGAACTAATGTTGGTCGCTGTTATTTTGGTGTAAAAGGAAACACAGTGCAATCGAGACCTTTACGCTGTTCTTCCTTCCCAAAATTTTCACTTGTCAGCTTCAGAAATACTAAATTAAACTGGCATGCTGTGGCAAATACAACTTCTGCTGGCCTGTTTTCCTCGGAACCATTTCGTAACAAAAAGCCTCAGCTGGTCCATTTCCTAGAATTGTGAATAACTAAATTAGACCTTTGTGACGTTTTCATATCTGTATGTGGAGGTAGATGTAAAACATTTATCTCCATCTATACACATACTCATATGTATACATATATATAATCACATAAGGCCATCCCTTTCGCTCAGCCATGCAAGGACAACAGCTGGACTGTTGGTGTGACTTTCTTGGCCCAGCTACTGAAAATGCGCTCATTTCTGCCAAACTAAAAAATACCTCCTGAGCTAAATGTTTGTATTACGCAGTCTGCAAATGACAGCGTAGGTATACTGCTCATATGAATTCAGATATGGGAACTTAATCTGTTTACACGTTGTCTAATGCAGAAGAAAGTGCCTTTGAATTTTGTTAACTCAGGCAAGTTAGCGTAATTTAACTGAAAACATTTAATGCCATACAGGCCCGGGCTTGGGCGGAGTAGAGAGAAAAAAAGCAGGGAAGGGGAGGGAGTGGGAAGTGAAAGGCCACAGCCTCTGCACAGTGGGATCGCTGGTGTGGCGTTTGCTAGAGTTGCCAGGTTGCCATCTGGTCTGCTAAAAAAAATGGCCATCTCCTGAAACACTGACTGTGCATGTGCGGATCTACTGCACATGCACAATGGCTTGGGTGAGCCTAGGATGTGTCAGAGCTACTATGCATGTGCAAATTGATTTGAGCTCAGACACGTGAGCACACTGTGGGCTCAGATCAACTGCTGGGTGTGGGGGGAATAACTGTCACATCCCACAGCAGAAATACGTTCGGTGAATCACTAGATTCACTTCTCCACGTATGGTTCATCCGGTCCCCCCGTGTAAAGATTGTTTAATACCTTTAGATCACCTGTAAGTGGTTGAGCTTTGGGCTTTGTCTCTTATGCAAAAGCAGATGTGTGTTTTTAACTTTTTTCTCCCTTGTTTTTTATGTTGACTGTATTTATATGTAACTATCACAATATAAAATCTGAGTGGAGGCAGGACAAAGTTAGCCTTGGTGTGGCACGGTCTGGGACAAGAGCGTATTAAGGGACTTATGCCTGTTAGTTATACTACCGTGTCTTATCTCGGTACGTGTCCGAACAAAGCTAGGCAGGTCTGTTCTGTGAACTGCTGCAGCCATTGCTGTGGCAATCAAAGGTGTGAAGAGCTATGTAGGACTGCGAAAGACTTGTGAGCAGGAACCCGAAGCGGAGATGGAATTGTAGGAAACTGTATTTGCTAGCATTATTTATCACTCAGTGAAGGCAGAGGGACAAGCTAGGAGAAATTGTGTCACCAAACATAAATCCAGTGTAGGAGTGCTTTGTTGATTCAGGACATTTGAACAGCTCTGTCAGGAACATTTTTACATTTATACCTGGCCATATAATGCTAGCCACCTATTATAAATTATCTCTCTCTGGAAAACACACATGTTTACAGCAAAGGTGTAACGTTAACTGAACAGGTCCTCTGCTTTACTGAATGTTAAGAGGTCTTCCAGTTCATTGTAAACTAACTCAGGTGAACTGACCCACCTGATTTTTGAACTTTCAAGGGCAGGCAGCTTTGAAACATTCAGCTAGAATTTTACATTCTAACCTTCCTTAAAATAAACATTTCAGTGGTTTTGGAATTGTTTCTGAAATACAAGTGAGACCCTTGCAGTACTGATTAAACAAGGCACGCTAACGGTTTTAACTTCAAAACGTCTTAAGTTGTCCCAATGTGCTTAATGACAAAGAGCGATATTTTCATGCACAATAATAGAACAAGTTGAAGATGGGATGCTGTCTTAAATCAGCTAGTCAAGGAAAATGATCCCATTATAGAAATAATTAAAGGAAAATGACAACTGGTATGTAAGTACCATTGTACCAGTATGCAACTAAAGCGGTGTATGTAACAGAAATAATAGGGAAATTATTCCAGATTCTATCAGGAATGGGATCCAGATACTTTCTCTTTTACAACATTAATCCAGAACTCTGCCAGTTTAATTATCGTTGACTACATAAAACAAAAAGTTTAATTTTTGCTCTCTTCGCACATGTGTTTCCATTGCAGAGAAGTTCGCCAAGTTGCCACAAAGGCATCATTTAAGATACGTCAGGAACATGCTAACATTTTAAATGTTCAATATATTGAACCACTTTGTCTTTAACCTGTGGTCAGTTGATAACTGACTGTAGTGAACATCTGCTTACTTCAATATGCTGCTCTGAAAACTGGGGAGATTCTGTGATGCCAGTGCACAGCCCATTTGGCTATCCTTGCTGCGAGAGTAGCAAACTGCAGAGAAAAGGTGCAGCAGGCAATTGAGGGTAGTAACCGCATCAACTGCCCACAGTAGTTTTTTACATCTGCATTCGTATTCACCCAAGTAGTTCAGAAAGAGCTGGATTACTGTTTTTTCAGTATTAAAAAAAAAAAACCCCAAGATAATTTAAAAGAGTTCTAGACAAAGCCTAAATCAACTGGCAAAATCAGGATTACATCGTACAAATATGTGACTCCTAGTTTATTTGTACTAAACTTGGCTGGACTAAAAAAAAGTTAGCATATGTTAATTGTCATATGCTAATGAATGTGTTGTAGAAGTCTAGTTTTAAACTTGAAATGTTTGTTTCTTCTTTTCATCAGTTTTGCCTACTTGTCATCTTGTAGATCTGTCTTACTTTAGACAACATCACAGCCTGGATAGTGAGTATGACATACCCTTGAGCGACGGTGACTTTCCCAGCAGTTTGGTGAGATGCTTGTTGCTGCAGATGGTGGGGGATTAGCCTCACTTCTCATCCTGAGCAGCATTCCCGGACAGCTGGAGAATTCCAGTTATCAGGTGCTCCGGCGCAATGGACTGATAGCATGGAGGTCCAGTCCCCCTAAAATCCATCTAACTGCTCTCTTTGGAGGCAGTGTAGTTCACAGTCTGGGAGGAAAAACATTTAATTCTAGTTCTTGTTTTCTTACCTGCTTCCCACCGTGAAATATCCTGACTTAATATTCTACAACAGCTACTCTCCACACAAACTAATCTAGCGTTTGTAGGAACATGGGTTAATACAGTCTAGGCTCCCCATCCCCTGCCTGCTTTAACTTGATTAGTTTAGTATGTGTTAAAGGCAGCCTTGCCCACGCTGTGATATATGTGCTAACCTCACACCTTTACACCTTAATCTCGCCAAAGCCTAAGGCCTTTTCATCATATTAAGCTACTTTGACTGGGCTAATGTGACTGAGAAACACACCTTTTTTATCCACTAAGACAGGGCCAAAAATGTTAAGTGCTCAAGATGCAAGCCCCTAGGGCTTGTCTATATATCGAGTTATTACACGTGGAGGCTTTTATCTTCATAAGAAAATGTTCTTTTTGTGCACGCCAAAGTGTGAATTTAAAACGAGTGGTTATAGTATAACCCTCATGCAGACTCATTCATTCTGGCATCTTCTGGCTTTTTTTCAGATTAACTTCTTTAATTCATTTAAATGAAATCAAAAAAGGTACTCGTATTGGAGTGAGTTTGTCTACATGAGGAATTACGCTTGCCTGACTCTGGTAGTAGTATTAATAATACCTTCCTATGTGGAGAAGCTTTGTCTATTAGGAGTGTTAATTTTGCACACGTTTGCACTTAATAAGAGCATCACTTGTTTACATTTGAATCTTGTTATTTTGGCAAGTGGTAGCTGATGCACTATACTGAAATTCATTAAGTTATTCCATACCAAGGCCATGATCCTGGGGATGCTAAATTAGGCAGATAAGTAACTAAATGCATAAATAGTTTCAGTGAAGACAACTACCTCCTGAATAAAGTTTGTTTGGTGTTTAAGCATTTGCAGAAATGCTTAAATTCTTCCTAAACTAGCCATTTATATAACTTGTTCTTATAAGGAACAATGGACTGTGCTATGTTGTATTTTGTTAGCATCCACATGAAGTCACATAAAGCATCCACAAGTTACTTATGAACTTCAATTCCATTCTTTGTGACTTGCCTAATTCGTTGCAATTCATTTCTTGTTTACAACTTTATGAAACTGTAATTTTATGAACTTTAATATTCTGAGTTTTAGTTTTGACATATATGTGGTGGTGGTGAGCAGTGGAGAAATAACCTTTTATGACGTATTATTAGTTGTGTGAATTTTTTATCCAAAAAGGTAGAATGCCAATAGTTTGAGTAAAATCGAATTAGTATCTGAAACCAGCACATGCTAAATGCTGGCTGCACTGCAGATACATGCAAGCCAGGAAAAACCCCACAGCCAGCAGCAAGCACACAGGGCAGTAGCTGGCCACTTTGTGTGCACCTCTGGGGAAAGACAATAGACTGGTGTGAAGTTACGACTTTATCATGCAGAAAGTTAAATAAAGGTCTGAGCAGTGTTTGCCGTTTGCAGGAGTGGTGCATTACACTCAGATTACTTAACAGAAATAATACAAACCTGGCCATGAAACAGGGGAAAGGATTTGTTCGTGTGCATTCAATCATACATTATTTTAAGTAGGACTACGTTTTTATTCTGTGCTTTGTACAGCACCTAGTGCACAGGGATCCTGGTTCCTTATAGGAGATCTTCGGTGCTACGATAATAGGGATGTGGATACTATTAGTAGAAGTAACCTTGTCATGTATTGCCAGTTTTGCGAGGAAATAATCCCTGTCCCTATAACTCTTAAAGGAGTTATAATGTGAGAGAGGCAGGTGCCTTGGGTTGAAGTCAGGTAAACACTAGGAGCCCAATCCTCTTTTCAGCTGTTTACTTCAATAAAACTATGTGTCTGAGTAAGAAGGGCAGAATTTGGCCTTTGGTTTTTGAAGTGAATTGCAGACAATTAATGGGGACGTGTCACCTACATGAGTTGCAGCCAGAATTCAGTCCTTCTTCAATAACTAATGTTTTAAACCAATTAGCTACATACCCATATGGAAACAATAGTAGAGCCTCCACAGTCAAGACTATAGTGAGATTCTAAATTACTTATGTAATAAAAGCTGTGCATGCGTTTTCTGGTTAAGAACAATGTTATATTTCAGCCTCAAGCAAAAATTTTCTCCAAGCCATAGCCCCTCAACAAAAACACACTCTTTAATGAAAGTCCTGACACCACCTTAATTACAGTGCAGCAAACATTACCATCGTAATCCCATTTCATCCTTAGGCAAGGAGAGCATCCCTGGGGGCCTGGCTGCCTTTCTTTGCTAGTGACTAGTTTTGCAGAAACAGCCTTTTCCCCAGTGCATTTTTTTTATTTAACCTCTACTGCGCTGCCCGGGGGAAGATGCATGGTGCCTGTATGGATGCCATGGAGCATGCAAGGGCTCATCTCCCCACACTCCTTGCAGCCCTCCTGGCACTCCCTGCAGCCCTGGGCCTGGAGGATCAAATGGCACCCGGGGATGCCCAGCCTGCGGCCGGCTGTTTGGCATCCCCACAGCCTCTCCGCCTGTCTCCCATGGGAGCCCAGCAGGAGCCAAAACTTCAGCCCCTTTGTACCACATGGGTTTCACCTTGACTCTTTCCAGCAGCCCCCAGCAGCCAGTGCCCAGGAATAATCCCCTTTTTTGCTGGCCAGCCACACTTCAGAAAAATCCTTGCTTTGGGTCCAGTAATGCGGGGGGAACGGCTCTCCCAGTGGCAGTCCTAATCCAGGTGGGTGAGAATAGAGCTGTTTGAAGAGAAGGGCTGCGGGCACGCTTGAGCAGCCTGCAGCGTGCCCAGCAGTAATGCGTTCATTTGAAACAGCCTTGCAGTATCTACCTCCAGGCTTTCGCAGTGCTTGGATGGGTAAGTAAAATGTGATTAGTTTCTCACTACCATATTGATTCAGTGAGTAGATTTTGTGTGTGGACTGCGATATTGACAGGACAAATTTGTGAGGCTATTTAAAGCTGGGATCTTTTCCTACCAGAAATATGGGGAGATATATATGTACATATATAAACACAAGGGTATACTTGTGGTTCTTACATTTTTTTCTCCTGCCTTCTTAAATCAAAGTAATAAACCTGTGTGATCAAAAGACCTAGAATAATCAATCTCTCCTTACATAATTGATCTGAAAATCCTAATTAAGGCTAGAGAGAAATTAAACGTAAGGTTTCTTGTTCTCCTTACAACATTGTCAAGTACAGTACAGTCTTCTATTATGGAAATCCCAGAATTCTTATGTGCAGAGTAAAATCATGCAGCTGAGATACTTTCCCTAAAAACAAGCAAAAGCCGTATATCTGCTAGGAGGACATTTCTGTTATCCTGTTCCCTCTATTTAGGTTCTCATATGGTGTTAATCACCATGGTATCTTACAGCTTTATAAAAATACAGTGCACCATATGTGATAAATCATTAATATTAAGAATGAAGATGCTGGATAAAAATATTCTTCACAAATCTAAAGCAGAAGACGTGCAGTAATGGACATACCCAGACAAGCAGCCTGAGTAACAGGAGCATGTGTGTGAATACAAGAGATGGGGTCAAAATCATTCCTTAGGTGATAATATTGCATCCAGTCACTGTATGTGAGTGTGAATGCCATACTCACTCCTTTCTTCCCTAACCTGTGCTACAGCACGCTAGAGCAGAGGGGCTATGTGCAAGCCATATCCTGTTCCCTACTTTGCACTGCAGAGGAGTGCCTGCCTTGCAGTGTTCAAGGTCATCAGTCAAAAGAAGATAATTTGCTGATAAATGCAAAGTAAGCTTGTGCATTTATTGTTAAATAAGTGCGCACATAATTACAATCTAAACATAAAGCAAAATGAGGGACTGTCCTTCCATTGGAAAGAATGCGCTAGAGTGGTCATAAGTTATCCCCCCAACTGGTAATCTCAGTTACATATTTTCTCATGTTTTTCATTTCCCACTTAGTTTCAGCCAGATCTGTTTTCTATTTATATTGTAAGTGTCAACACATAAATAATTTTCTCTGTTGTATCCCTCACTACTAAATTCTTTTTCTTGATGGAGTAGCAAAAGTAATTACATTTATAAATGGAATGCCTGTTTTGCCTGATTACCACATATAATTCCCTCCTCTAAGAGGGATTTTTATAATTCCTCCAAAAATGTCTTGGCAAGGATCAACCCACCAGTTGGTAGTGTGCACCCAGCCTTTAGGGACAGAACTCAGGATTCTGATCCCTTCGGCCAACAGGCAGGAGGGCACCACAGAAAAAATGCTCTAGTTTGTTTGAGAGAATGGTGCTGATGTTAAATATGTGCGGTTATTAAGCACCCCAGAAAGCGAATTGACTGAGAGTTGCTTCCCACCTGTGGATTTCGCTATTCAGCACAGAATTATTTTGGCAACTGGAGCATTCTTCATTGTGGATGGCTGTGGGAAGATATTAATCCTGCTCTTCAAGTAAGATATACTCACTGATCTAGTAGACCTGTTCCACCTCTACTGTATCATATTGTGAAAGGAAATCACACAAATCCCAAGTGAAAGGATGGGTAATCTCGAGTCCTTCTTATCCCCTTTCTGCCTTCTTTTTCAGCTGCTTTCCACAGACAAGTTCCGATGTTCCTTGCTCAATAGGAGTAGAGCAGAGGGAGATCTGTTGTGAGCTCTGCATTAAGGGAAGTTCAGTTTTTCATCTCTGGGCACTCCTTGAGAAAACCTCAATCAAAATCATTGTATGGGGATGGTGGATCCTAGCCACGAACAGTTCACAGCTTGCTCGCCGGATGAAACGGCGACAGGCCTCCTGGAGCTGATCTGCATTACAGGAGGAGAAAATCATTATTTTCTTACTGGGTTGTGCCATCTGTATATGCATGTGGATTCTTTTATTACAGTGTCTCTAATATTTGCCTTGATTAAAGGTTATTCCAGGATACCTACAAAGCAGTGAGACATTCTATTCCTACAGATGTGGCAAGCTTGAGGAAGGCCGTATTGGAGCATTCAAAACCCGTGTCCCCTGTGGTTTGGGAGCTGCAAATGTAGGGATCTATGTGGAAGAGATGTGGCTGATGTAAGACAAGAGGTCTTGGCCTTGGTGAAAAGAGTGCCTAAACCTCTGGAGTCTCATAGGGTTTGATAGAGGACCCTGCAGCCTGGTTAGCATTGCCATGGGTACCAGTTCCTCAGCTGCTGGAGCTTCCGTTACCCAGTTTTCACTGAAACTGTAGTATGATCTGCAGAAGCAAACACATACTGCTCCTGAAGCTCAGCAGATCCCAGTCTGGTATCTTTAACATAAATCAGTTTGAACTAACAGGGGAGTTTAATAGCCACATCAGTGACTCAGCAACTAGCACACATTTGCATCTGCCATCTCTGCAGGAAGGGGTCCTCCACTAGAAGGGCAGGGATGTCACTTCTTCAGCCATTGCAATGAAATCCATAAGGGTAGTGAGCATGAGTCCCAGGAGTGCCTGTGCTGCAGTGGCCTAGTTTATGCAGATGCTTTGAACAAACTGGCTCATGTGCCTCCAACAGTGTTGTTCCAGCAGTGTCAGCTACAGAATCCCTCAAAGTGGGTATGCTCCCGGGTGGTTAGCCCTGGCACTTCATGGCTCTATTGCTATCCTCTCAGTAAGTCTGACTTTTGGCTCCTTTAAAGCTCTGGCTACGTAAGCTGCAGCCTCTGAAGTACAGAGAAACCCAAGTCTGTTTCTCACTTCACTGTATGTTTAATCAGAGGCCTCTCACAAGTTTTAGACTGTAGTCTTTCCTTTTCCCTGTGTACTCTTACTAAGGGTTCATGTTTATTTAAGATTTAATTTTATGAGCAGTTTTCCTTTATCTCAGTAATTCATATACACAGTACAAATTTGGTCTTTTCCCTCAGCTTTTGCATTCAGCTGGTTTGACTGATCTAACATTGCTGATTTACCGGTATAATTTAGCTTGTCTGAAAAGAAGGAAGATTGATGTTGGCTGAAATAAAATTCTGAGATGCCTATGGAGTTTTATTGCCCTAGATTTTTGGATTGCTATTTATTTTAAAAAGTAGTCAGAACTCTGACTTCAGATTTTCAGGAATGCCTACATTATGTCAATGTTGCTAATTCTTTGAGTCAAGTCATTGTGGTTAGCCAATCTTGTTTTCTGTCTCTGTGGTAAGATTTTAAATCCCGAAGGCTAACCTCAATGCTCCCCCAAGAAAGCAGGCAGAGATGACAATGCATTTCCTTCTTTGACCTCTGTAGTTGAGTTTTATAGAAAGGTGGAATCTATCAAATTAGACCGAATGCCAGATCACCTGCATGAGAATGAAAGGGTCAAACCCTGTTCCTGTAGCAATATGTGGAACAAAAATGTACCGAAACATATTTTTTAAACTATTTTCTCTTTAAAAATTGTTTTTCTACTAAATTCAGACTATGAATTGTAAAATTCTGTCATACTTGTGAGTTACACATGGTGATGTATCACTTCAGAGCAAACTTGGGGTTATTTCGATTTCTGAATTCTGCATTTCATTACTGCAAGATAGTGCATATATACTCGTCTTGAATTTCCTGAGTTTGTAACGTTTTGGGGGGGATAATTATAATATTCTGATTTCTTTACATAACTCCGGCTTAACATAATTTCTTTGGGGAAAATTCCTGGTTTAATATACACTTCTGATACAGGGAGGGGAGGAGGAAGGTTTAAGGGGGATCCTCCCCTGCATTCACTTCTGCCTTCATCTCCTTTCCTAGTGCTGATACTAGTTCAGAGTTCAGAGTTACAGCTTCATGTAAGCAGTCCCAATATTGTGGCTGAAAGGGTGGGCAAAAATGCACCTTGTAGAGGGCCTGGACAGCCCTGCTGCCTTTGCACTGAGCATCGAGCCCAGGCTCAGTGATGCAGCATGAGAAACAGGTCTGCTTCTGCTGGGGCAGCGCTGGGCTGAATGACTTCTGCGGTGGCAAGGGCCACGCTGCAGACCCTCAGCACCTCCTCTCGGTTCACACAGGGGTTGTGTCTCTCCTTCCAATTAGCAACATAATCATCCATGAACATGAACTAAAGAACTCGGTCCCACCCAGATGGGACTGGAGCCTGTTTAATGAGTGGAAGATATATAATACCAGCATTACGTCATATAAAAAAATTTGGCTTGTCACCATGAAATTCACTTGCACGCTCTGTTTGTACCACTGGAGCTGTGCAAAGCAGCTGAAGCGAACTGGCCATTTGGACCAGGCTTACCTCCTACTTTAAATCACAGGATTATCATGCCGGAGCAGGAGTATTCATTGTGCTGGAGCTGCCTCCTAACTGGCCACTGTGCGTTTTTCAGATCAGTGACAGATCAGACCAATGACAGCAGGTGGGTGACCAGAAACCTACCAACAACCCTTTGCATGTGGTTGAATGGACTGGTGAGTACACAATTCCCTCTAACTGGAGGATTTCAAACAATAAAAGCGTGGTTTGGAAAATAACTCTAATAGTGGAGGGACAGCTGGCCACTTTGTCACTGCTGCCACTTTGGCATTACTTAAGACTGACCTGAATTCTTGATCTGGCTAGTCTGTTGATCTATAATCATAGTGATCCGTTAATTACTTGGCTTAATTACAGCTAATTTATTCTAGTGAAAGGTTTAACTATATGTAGATTTTTAAATTTCCGTGTTATTCTTCATTGAGATAATTTTGAGGCATAAAAGATATAGCAAGCAATGCCTTATAACAACCTATTTCACAAAGAATGTGGAGCTTTACTGGTAAATTCTCAATATAATATTCTTCACTCAGGCAGTAAATACCATAGCTGTGAGAAACATCCTGTATTCTTCACACACACAACAGGGGCTTGGAATCCCTCTCCAGCCATGCACTTATGACCTGTACTTCCATAATACCTCTTTGCTGTGATATTAGCACCATGTGTACCATCAGTACACCTACCTTTTCATGTTATGATGTCTGATAGAAAGATGCAGTTAGCAAATGGCATCAGGTATTAATGCAGAAGTGACCTTTTAATGTCATGCACACATACACAAAGAAAGAACTGCCACTGAAAACTTCTGATTAAAGATAAAAGTAGACAGCCTGTAAAAACATTAAGATAAGAAGTAAATCCATTTGCCCCGAGTTTCCCCTGCTATCCCACCTCCTACTCTAAAGTGATGTTGTCAGCACTCATGATTTTATCACAAGTCTTGTGATGTTTGATGTTTCACTTACTTACACTCCAGCTACTAGAGTTGTGTAATGAGGTTAGAAACTTAGCTTTCCTCCTTCTTTAATGTAAAGTAAGTTTCTAGTCCTAATGGTTAGAGTATAAAGCTTGCAAATGTGACCCGGGTGCACCCTAACGGCTCAAAAAACAGAAAGCAAAGTAAAAGAGCTCTACATTTATCATTTTACAGACAGGCTTATGATTTTGAGGGTCAAACTGTAGTTCTTGAACATTTGGAGCTGGCAATAGTGGCTTGGAAAAACGTGCCTGAACAAAGTACCACAATATGTTGCATTTTCCAGGGAAGCATAGTAGTTATTATACCAACAGTGATAATTCTCTTTTCAGACATGCACATTTTCCTATTTACTTTGTTAAGCAGCATCTCAGGGTTCAGCCCCGGTCTGACTGGGCTGGAGGGGATCGTACTGATGCAAAACCATATTGCTTGACATTGGAGAGCTCGTACTGCTTGCTTGTGCAAACATAGAGGAAAAGTTTTGCAGCACTGGCTAGTCCCCTGGCATGTCTGTGCTTAACACCTGTAAAACCAGGAATGTTCTGACCTCCAGTCTCAGAAGGTGATCTGCCTTTCATAAAGGTCCAGCAAGAAACTAGGAATACCCCACCCCTGCCAAACCAGCAACAAAGGGGCAAACGAACCAAGGAAATGCAAATACATGAATAGAGTAACATTGAAAACGATTGGGTTGACTTAAGGAGCCCAAAATGTACTAAGTGCGGGTTTTGATGTACAGACCAAAAATACTCAGCTGTTGGGTTTCAAAAACTGAGCTCCCAACAGCAGCAACTCAGATTTGAAGGAGACACAATATTTTAATGGAGTCCCAAATTATCAAAGACTTAACAGTATATCACTAAAAATACGAGTTATACCTAGAACTGAATCCAAAGCAGTGAGCAGAGCCTGAGTGTTGTATGGGCACATTGGTCAAAACTTCTCCGCAGTCCACAGACTGGTGATCCCAAAGGTCCCTCTCTGCTTGCCCTAAATTATTGTATAATCCATTCTGGAGGTGACAAAATTACAGGTAATTGTGGCAAAGTCTAATTGAAAAGAAGAGGTGGAAGTCTCTGAGACCCAACTTCTACATGAGTGAACAGAATACATAGGGATGTTATGTTTCACAAATATAAACATATGTGACAAACTAAAATTTGATAATATTGTAAAGTAAGTAGTATTTGAGACTGAACTAAAGAAGCTCAACTGATACTATACTGACTCTGTCATTAATTTTGACCTTGAATTCAGCAGTAATTTCCATGTTGTAATTTCCATGAGACTGCCACATTGCTTCTAAACTGCTTTCCCTGTAGAAAGCTGAAGAAACTACTATTGAATCTTGATCACTGCGCTGAGTGTTTCAAAGGGCACTGTGCTGGTCTTGGCTGGGATAGAGTTAATTTTCTTCATAGTAGCTCATATGGGGCTGTGTTGTGGATTTGTGCTGAAAACAGTGTTGATAACACAGGGATGTTTTCGTTACTGCTGAGCAGTGCTCACACAGAGTCAAGGCCTTTTCTGCTCCTCACCCCACCCCACCAGCGAGCAGGCTGGGGGTGCACAAGAAGCTGGGAGGGGACACGGCTGGGACAGCTGACCCCAACTGACCAGAGGGATATTCCACACCATATGACGTCATGCTCAGCATATAAAGCTGGGGGAAGAAGAAGGAAGGGGGGACGTTCGGAGTGATGGCGTTTGTCTTCCCAAGTCACCATTACGCGTGACGGAGCCCTGCTTTCCTGGAGATGGCTGAACACCTGCCTGCTGATGGGAAGTAGTGAATGAATTCCTTGTTTTCCTTTGCTTGTGTGCGCGGCTTTTGCTTTACCTATTAAACTGTTTTTATCTCAACCCACGAGTTTTCTCACTTTTACTCTTCCGATTCTCTCCCCCATCCCACCGCGGGGGGGGGTGAGCAAGCGGCTGTGTGGGGCTTAGTTGCCGGCTGGGGTTAAACCACGACAGGCACGTACATTTTTGTGCATCATGACCCACTTTATTTAAGGCTATGGACTTATATTTTTTATCTCTATAAAGCAGTGTGGAAAATCTGTGTCTTGCAAGAGGCATATTCTTCAGCCTTAGGACCTTCTAAATAACTTGGAAAAGTAGACTGAAAATTCATCTCCAGGATATGCAAAACATTGGAAGGGTCTACATCTTTCTTATGTTAGTTTCTGTGAAGAGGAGCTGCACTTTCTCTTCATGCTCCCTCTCTTTCTTTGTAATCCTTTCCAGCTTCTTTCTAGCTCTATTATCTCTAATTACTTTCAAATATACCCAAATCATCATCCCTGTATTGAAATGAACTGTCTCTTATTCTCAGCTATGCAGGCCTCTGCTGCTGTGGTACCAAAATCAGGTGTATTTCCAAAATCTAAAAAGAGTAAGGTTTAAAAGATTGTCCCACCTGTATTGTTCCTGCTTCCACTGCAGTCTATGGCAGGACTTCTGTTGCTCTGCAGGACAATTTAATGCTAGTTGTGGTTGTTTTTTAAATAATGGAAAGTGTATAAACTCCTTGTGGTACAGCTTTGTGTAGATAAAGCTGTGTTCAAGCCATTGATTTGACTTTGAAACTCCACGACATATGAATTAAAACACTAGAATTGCTGTCCTGTGAGTCTGCCTCCTTTTCTGCCTCACTAAGCATTAATTACTGTGGTCCTGACACTCTGTTCTGCCCTTTTCTTCTCTTTCCTCCTCCCCACTCCCCACTGTCACTCCCAATGGCTGGGGAGTCTTCCCAGTAAAGCAATCCAGTTCCTCTCCCAATAAAGGGCCATCAGCCAACACATTCTGGGCCTAAATTCATCTCATAAATATTGGTACAGGCTTAAATAAATGCAGTCCCTCAGTTAATGTACTAGATTTCAATGGAATTACATGGGGAATTAATTTTCCTCTGTCTGTAGTCTGAAAAACAATAAAATAGGGAAATGCTTAGAATCTGTGGCTCGGCTTTCCAAACAGGTTGAAAGAGTGGTGCTCGCATGTTGCTCATGAATGTAGACTGTAGCAAGATACCCCTGATGTGCATGTCCTTTCAATACAGACATACAATGTGTTAGGGCTTACTGATAAAGACAAAAGCACCTCTAGTTGGCAACTCCATCAAAAGTCAGCCTGTAGACCTGTATGGCTATTTGTCACATGTAATGGCATGTATGTGTGTGTAATTTCTGCTACATGTGATGACACCTATTTTGGTATGTTTATCTCTTTGGATAATAGCAAGAATTACCATTGATGTAGCACTTTACAAAGAAGCGTACCAACAGCAGTTGCAGGAATTAATCTGACAAGGTCCAGCAGAGTGTATACAGCTGGTCTGACATGTGCTGGCGTATGTAATACTTTGTTAACTCTGTGTGGCTTGTGACTTGCTCTAGTACCTAAGCGAAAAGCCGAATATCAGGATATTCTAGTACAACTGGATGGGGTGACACACAAATAAAGAACTCGTGATGAACTTTTCAGCTAAAACTTCATTCCCTTTTCTTTTTTTATTCCATTCATTCATCTCCCATCCTTTCTGTCTGCATGTCTGTTCTCTATCATCTTTTTCCCCATTGCCCCATGCCTTTTCCTTCCCAGATGAAACATCCCTCTTTTTCCATTCATTGCCCTTAGTAGGTTCTCTCCATATAGTTCATAATTTCTCTCACTCACTTCCTCCAGTCATCCCGACATTTTGATCAGGATTGATTGAAGCAGTGGTTTCTGAAAGAGCAAACCGTTCTCCAGAGTAGTGTTTTCTCTCTCTAGAGAAACACTGCAGATCATTATCTTTCTCTCTCTGTTAATGGAGAAAGAGAAAATGTGTGAAGTCAGCTGATACCATAGTAAATATGTAGATGGAAGTCCTTTTGCTGCAAGAGGTATCATAAATATAAGGTACCTATGGGTATTTGATCTGAGCAAAGTCTTCCTTGACTC
The DNA here is from genome assembly GCA_013389945.1 of Fregata magnificens. Taxonomy (NCBI): domain Eukaryota; kingdom Metazoa; phylum Chordata; class Aves; order Suliformes; family Fregatidae; genus Fregata; species Fregata magnificens. The sequence continues at coordinate 116,261 of WAAD01030048.1, forward strand.
TTGGTATTCTCATTCCATATCTATGTATAGCTGATGTCTGTAGGAACACACTGAAAGTCCAGATCTGTGCATTAATTAAATGAATGGGGTTTTAATGTGGAAGATGCAGGAAAATATTGTTTTATCTCTTCCAGAATGGGCAGCACACAAATTGTAATAATCTGCATGCTGATTGTTACCATGATAAAACTGAATCTGCCCGAGAGCTTTTTGCTGACTCTTCATGGATCGGTTAGGTCTGTTCTCACAGTGAAAAGTGTTTGAACTGTAGCGTTACCATTTCAAATTATTTTCTAACTGCTCTCTGAAAATAGAAGAAAAATAAGAATACAATAGTCGGGACCCCTTATAAAATCTTCCTAGAGGAGTCCAAGCATACTCACCATTGGTCTCAATGGAGCTTTCACACATCCTTGAAAGGAATTCATTAAGCTGGAAAAGCTGGCTAGAAACCAGTCTTCCTATAATGTCTTCCATAATTTGCTTCAAGGGACACATTTATAGTCACTCAGCCTTTTTTATAGATCTTGTGCAAGATGAAGGGCTGGGTCACAATTGCAAGACTTTAATGAATAGATGTTTGTTGCATGCCACAACCCAAATAATTTTTCAAGCATCTCGGCACAGTGCAGTCTTTTCAGTATGGACTTTCCCAAGGATATGCAACAGGATGATAGCTGCAACCTCTGGAATCACAATGATATAGTGACTGGTTTTGTGCCAGGTGCTCCTCCTTCCATGCTGACCCACTCAGATACAGAAAGAAAACATCCAGCAACTGCAATTTCTACTCTTGATTTTTTTCAAGGACTTGAAGATTTCAGCTATTTCTTTTTATTCATATTAACTTCTCTACAGACTTGCATGGAGGCAGATTACAGTAGAAAGGCTCCTCCGATTAAAAAAACATCACTGAAACTTTGAATATCTATCAGACATGGCCAGATCTCAGGGTAACATACTGCTTTTTAAAATAGTCCTAAGATCTTCTTCGTGAAGCCTACTTAATTTATGGGAATTGTCCGTCATTTCCATTCCACCAAATGCTGCTATTGGATTATAATGGTTAGAGAGAAAGGGAACAGAAGGAAAAAAAAAGAGATGGTTTTTGGGTGTGAAGCTCATAGGAGTTTTAGAATGGGGAAGTAGATTTGGCTGCTGACCTTTGATTAGCAAATACAAATTCAGTCAGAAACTTTTTATCTGAAGGGAGCTCAAATTAAGAACTAGCTGCCTTCCTAATTCTCCTTATCTTTCTGAGAAAACTGGGCACATTGGCACCGGACTTTTCTTCTGGACATTTTCCACCTGGTCACAAACATTGGAAGTTATGTCTTAGCAGGCTAAGCCAAGTAGCTATTGCACAAAGAAACACTGAATGCATTTGTATATTGCAGCAGAAACAGCCTTTAGTCACCATATTGATAGACAAAGGATCAGATAGTAAACTTTTTATTAGCAGCCAGGAATTTCGTTTGAAAATTTCTCTTTTTCTTTGACATCCCTGCATATGTGCTGAAGGATGCTGGTACAGTTCTCTTTCTATCAAAATAGGATATAATGTGTGACTGTGTTCTAGAAAAGTGTTACCTTTTTTAACAGATTTATAATTTTTTAATGTCAGACCGCCACAAAGCTTTCAAGCAATAGCTGCTGGCCTAAATTACATTAGCAAAGTGCACGGTATGCTCCATTTCCCTCAAGGAAGGGGAGGTAAACACAGGCTGGACTGGGGGGGCCAGAGCAGAGGTAAGAAGGCGGCCAGCTCCCCAGCATCTTGGCTTTTACTGTACTCTTCCCAGGGTCTTTTCTGGATTGATCTGTGGCAGTTTCAAAGAAAGATAACAGGGCCTTTCCTGAAATGATCGGAGCCCTTTGCTTTCATGCCTGTATCCATATTTAAGAAAAATTTGTCTGTTATTCAAGAGAGGTAGCTGGTCCTCAGCTTTCCAGGGCAGGCCTGTTAGGCTCTCTGCAGACAGACACAAATTTCTTCTGCCCATGCCTTCTCAGCAGGCATATTAGCTTGGGCACTGAGCCATGCTAATATAGCTCTGTGGCTCCTAGACAGGGGCTGGCACAAGTCCGGTTGGCTTGGAGTATGGGCAGGGTGAGCTCACATCTGTCTGCACCTGTCTGTGCTGACAGAGTTAAAAATCAGGGTGGAAAAAGAAAGAGGAGAAAACCTAAGCGAGCACCTCTGAATCCACCTTGCGTTAGCAGCCAGAGTGCTTCAAGTCGGGGGGATGCTGGGGTGCAGCCACACGCACGGCAGGAGCTGTTGGGCTGGATCTTGCCTCTGCAAGAGAGAGGGAGGCTCTGGAGCCTGCTTGTTCCACATTGCCCGCAGGAACTCAGCAGGAACAACGGCTCTTGCTGAGTTTCTGCAGGCGGCCCATACACCCATTTCTTCCCAAAATGGCAATACAAAAGTAGCAATACAAAATACCGAAGAAGGGATATTGTATTCTGCTGAATACCAGCTACTCTGAGGAATGGGCAACACAGTGTGATCGTTGCATCCTGAAGGAGAGACAGAGACGGCATCCACAAAGGGGGAAACCATATTTATGGTGAATTAACACTGCTGACAGACATACCTGGTACATAGGGCTGGTGGATGCGGTTCCTTCAGTCTGCAGGGAAAAGCAATGTGCTGTAAAGCTCAGTGGCATTTTGAAATACTTGTAAAATCTGTGCAGTACAACCTGAAACTATTATTACCCAGTTAGTCACAGTGCTGCTAATTGCAACAGTTACCTTATACCAGGGAAGTTGGGTTAAGGAACAGAGCTCAGGAAAAAAGACCACCTAATTTAGGTCCCCATTAGTCATTGCAAAAGCTGAAATTATGAGACTGACTCCAGCAGGACAAGCCAGGTCACCTGGATTAGACATTTAGGCCTCAGATGCAGAGAGTGAGTCAAAAAGCCAATCTGCTTTCCTAGGTGAAGGAAGAGTTGGTGGGATGTAGCCAGTGCTAAATGCTGCATTTGCGTTTCGCTCCCCTCCCTTCCCCTCCCCGAAGCTCCCGTCCTTGCCTCAGGGTTAACCACGGGAACTCCTGTCCTTTGGGCTCTTGGCCTTGGAGGAACCTCTTCTATCGGGTGCCAAACTGAGCTGGGTTCTCTCTTTTTTAAGAAACAGCCAGTGGCACTAGGCTGAGCAGAGCCTAACAGTGCACTTTTCTTGCTTCCTGAGCATGTGTCCAAATTGCAATGAAAAAGATGGGAAGAGATTTCACCTTCATCACTGTGTTTCTGTTGGCATTTGTCAGCATCTTCTGAGTATGCCCTTTCAGTGATCCTTCAAGTGGTTTGTAGGATTTGGCCTAAATCTAGGTTGCAGAAGAGCTTAGGTGGGAGACTGACCAGGCTTTCAAGCTGAGCAGAAGGTCTCCTCAGGGATTAGGCAATGATGGTGGTTAGGCAGTGCTCCCTTTGGCACCTCTGGAACTAACGTGCCAAATAAGGTGCTAAATTCTGCCTAAATCCAGAGGTTAAGGAGCATGGATAACACTCCGAGTGCCTTTCTAAAAAAGCAGTCGATACGTAAATTGCTTCTCCTGCCCATAGACAGCCTGCATTGTTTGGTTCAGTGGCAGAAGGAAGCGGGGTCAGGTGTTTCTTTTGTGCTCAGTGAAATGATATCTGTGTGCCCAGGAAGCTGGAAGGGATACCTGAGGTCACCGAGTTCAGCCCTTCACTACTGCAGACAAACATGATGTAATCCCTTTCATTACCTGAGCAAACTCCCATTCTAAAAGTAGTTAGTTCTGCTTGTTTTCCTTTTTTTCTCCACTTGTCTTGCTCTCCTCTCCTCCTGCAGTAAAGTTACGCCCAACTTTAAATTTGATTTTTGAGCCTGTGTTTATTCCAGGCTAGTTTTACCTATTATACTCTTTTGTCTGGCCCTTGTCTCTACAATTTTTGTATTTCTGGTAAGTGGAAATGGAAGATTAAATCCACAAGAAAAGAGTTCAATATCACTGTATTTGTGCATATGAAATACTCAGCCCACTAGTGCTTGATTAGACAATTTTGAGATACAGGCAAATGATAATTACATTGGTCACAATACATCTAACCAAACATCTGAAGTAGCCGTTAAAAAGAAAACCCTTCTAGAACAGAAGAACTTTTATTTTATTAAACAATTTATAATTTGGTCATATGGTTCCTGAAGATACTTATGGCTGAATTATAAAGTAGCTTATTTCACCTAGTGTCACTTTACATTTTACCAGTTGGAAGATCTGCAAAGCGTTTCAAAGGCAGAGATAAGTCCCCTGGAACCTTCCAACTGCATCTGAAAAACTTGGGCTCCTTTGCTCTCCCTTAGTCTTAGCACATTCCAGCTACCAGCGATGTACCAATCAGCCAGAGCCCCCACCAGCAATCTGGCACCTTTTAGCTCTTCATCTCTGTCACATCAGACTTGAGACATGATTTGAAGCCAGTTTTGTAATGGAGGTAGAACAGAAAGGCATAGGCTTGGGAGCAAAATGATGAGGGTAGAAAAATGTTCGCTAACTGTGTGCAGGTGACTGTGGTTAAAAAGAAGTGTGAACATTTGCTGGCTTGCCTAGCGCAACAGAACACTTCAAGCGGCCTTCCCTTGTGATACATTCAAGGCAATTTTATTTTGAATTTCTTTCCAAGTAAAATTTTAAACTTGTTTTTTGATCAGTTTAACACATTGGTCCCTGGGACATTCTGCTCAATGCCTGTAAGACTGCTGCTTCTTCCCGTCCGTCCTCAAAGCTTGGCTCTCCCCCATCAGCTATAAAATGTAAAAACTTGGATAGGTGTAATCAGCAATACATATATTGATTCACAATAATATAAGACCAGTTGGAATTTGTATATAAGCATAATCAGCACTACATGTATTGATTCACAGTAACCCAAAGCCAATTTGAATTTATATATATGCATAATCAGCATTGCATGTATTGATTCACAATAATACAAAATCAATTTGCAAATATGTATGTACTCCTGAATTGCACATAGCCATTTGCAGATCTCGACTCATAGTTTGTGTGGAGCAGTCACTTCTGTAGGCCAATTCTGTACGTAGTTACACAGAGACATCCAGATCCTGGGTGCATCGACAGCCTCTGTAAGACCTTGTCCCCCCTCCGAGGGTTTGGCTGCTGGTGCTCAAGTCGAACTTAGATGCGGCGCAGCTGCAACCTGGGAGCAGGCTGCTGGGAAAGGAGCTGCATGAGGTGAGCTGGGAGAGGCTCTGTTGGGGGCTGACCCCTTCGCTCGGGAGCTGCCTTTGCTCCAGTGCTCACCCCAGGTCCTTGCCTGAGCAATGCTGCAGCTACGTCTGAGCTTGGCCACGTCCCTCACAGACCCTTGCCTTCCTGGCTTGATCTCAGAGCATCCTCATCCCATACGCAGGCTGGCGCTCCCTGACCCTGCACACAGGGCAGTTCACGCAGATAAAGCCAAGAGATGTGCTCTCCTCGCCTGCGCCGGGGCGGTACGCGGTGCGTGCTTTGGGGCAGGGGAAGCACAGGCACATATTCCTCACACTCAGGATTAGCAGTACTGGGCCCTGTTCCTGAGCAGGCACCTGAGTGCTGTGGTCATGTATCTTTCTATAAATTATTACTTCACTTCATCACTCGCAGCCTCTTTTCATCACCTCTTTTCCTTCAGACTGATGACTGTTTTGGGATGGAAGGCGTTTTTCCTCTCTAGCTGGACCAAGGCCATTCAATGGAGCGAGCAGCAGGAGGTACTGAAAGAGAGATACTGTTAGCACTGTTTCCACATACCCAAAGACTGATCTTTATGCAGCTGAGACTACAAGGGATAGCCCTTAAAATAAAGGCCAGCTTATTACCCATCTTCTCTGACTCCTGTGGAACTAAATATCCTGAAGTTGAGAGAAGCTGCTGCACAAAGCTTCTTTATAGCTCTCAGTGTGCCTTCTTTGCTGGCTCCAGCTGCCCCTACACTCTGTTTTTCCTCAGTCTTTTCTTCAATATTTTTTCCAGTTGACTTAGTTATTACAGTACATGGACCAGACTGAGGAAAATACACTGAAGGTTGGAGCTGGCAGAGCACGGAGAGCTGCGAGGGAAGTGCTTTTGCCATCCAATGACATCATCTGCGTGTTAATTGGTCACATTCCCGCGGATGGGAGGCACTGGCCAGAGTCCTTGGGCTTACTTCCGTGATACAGAACAGAGACGGTGCCTGTCTCCTGCCAGCCTCTTTCATTGCCAGCCTTCTGGCAAAGCTTAGGACATTTATAAAAACAGTACAGTACTTTATTTAGCCTCTAGTGAGAAAAAGTCACTTCACAGCTTCAGTTTAGGCACAAGGCACTAACAAGCAGGTTAAAAAAAAAAAATCCCTTACATAAAAACATTTCAAATGAATACATGAAAGTTGATTTGTATTCCAGATGACCTTGCAAATCAGGAGATTGAGCTGTGCCTTTTATGTCCAGAGAAATGGGCTCAAATCCTGATTAGTCCATAGAGGAAATTCCATTTAAGGGTCTAATTTTGATGGGCTGAAAAGCTGTTCCCTGCCTAGAACCACCATCTATTATGGCATGATTGGCAGTCTGTGTTCAAGACAGAACAAGAACTTCACCTCATCTCTACTCCTATTACTTCATCCTGCCATCAGCTCGCACTACCTAACCTTCCACTTCCAAAGAGCCTGAGAAAATAGACAGGGTTTGCAGCGTGAACAGAGTCATCACAGCTGTGCCCGGGCAGAGCAGTGCATGCATGCGGTTAATAGGGGCTGTGGTGGTGCCAAGAGGAGAATGGCGAGGTGGCAGAGGGGAGCCTGAGAAAACAAGAAGGAAGCTGCTGGAGGAAAGTTTCAATGGAAGGTGATGGAAAGTAGACAAGAAGGGCAAAACCAGGGAATGAGGATGGACAGGGAAAGGATGCATGGATAAGCAAAAGGTGGGATGCAGGTATACCCAGAGCTGAAGGCAATAAACCAAAATGAGTATAACTCCATCTAAACGGCAGAAAGAAACGTCAGCTGTGGGAGGGCGTCACTTCATTGAATAGTCTTACTGTGTCTGGTGGTCCTGGTTGGTATAGAAATGCCCTTAGACCTCAGCTTGTGCTCAGGACTGTGACAAAAGTATCTTAGCATTGCTGTTTTCCCAAGTCTTCATTCCTCAGAGCATGAAACGCTCTATTCTGTGGAGGAGATTTGTGAGACTGATCAGCAGCCAACTCTGGTCTCCATCACTTCTTTGCAGAAGCCACAGATGAAGAAGAGAAAGGCCCACCTCCAGTCTAATCACTACAGTGTTTCCAAGATGTTTGGTTGTATTTCTTCTACCAGCGTGAGAAGCTCGTATGGTGTCCTGCTAGGTGTTCTCTGTAGGCAGAGTAAGTGGAGGAAAGCAATAGAAATTTGTACGGTGACACTAGTAAGCCTTATGACCCTGTTCTGTGCAGTGCTGTGAGCAGACAGAAAGCATTGTCAGTGTAAGGTGGCTACAGAAGTGGAAGAAAACCTGTAGGTGATGGCTATGAAGGTATTGCTGTCACGCTAGGAGGGCATTTCAGCCAGGCCTCGCTGTTCTCTTTGTCCTTTTCATAACCACCTTGGGTGCGAGAACAGTGAATGCACTTACAAAATACCGCTGTTTGGGGTGGTCTTACTAGAGACAACAAAATCTGAATTTAGAATGGCATTGGGTAAAAATGTTACAAAATCAGCCTGATGATTAAGTGCAAACTATTGCACTTTGGGAGGAGAAATGCAAAAATGGGACCTCCCGGCTGGGCAGCAGCATAGGGAGGGAGTTGGGGCGCAGAGTGGACTAAAGGCTGAATACAAGGACGATATCGGACGTCCTTTTCTGGCTGCAGTTACTCCAGCAGCAAAAGCCGCTGTCCATAACCCCATCGCTCATCATCTCCTCTCACCTGAGGTTTTGGCTTCTTTATACTTCCTTGCACCTCAGCCTTACCTGGGTCTGTTAAACTGCTTATTAGGAAAGACCTGTTATTTGAATTATTGACTCTAACCTAGATCATTTACCCAGATTGTGTTAGGGAGCGATTATACGGCAGTTATGCTGGTTGACCTGGGAGGGGGAGAGCCTGCAGCTGAGGGGTGGTGATAAGCAGCTGGAGTGGGTGAAAAGAAATAAACTCTTCACCCAGCTCAGCTGCAGGCAGAACAGGATGTGTGGCTGCAACCTAAGACATAGGAGATAATTATTCTACTCCACTTGGCACCGGTAAGGCCTCAGCTGGAATACAGTGTCCAGTTTTGGGCACGACGCTGTAAGAAAAATGTAGACAAACTGGAGGGAGTCCAGGAGAGAGACACTAGAAATATCAGAGGCATAGAAGGAACAATCTAGGAGGAAATGTTGAAAGGATTGTTTGTTTAGTCTGGGAACAGCAGAGTCTAAAGAAGGGACATGATAAAAATCTTGCAATATGGTTATTGTAAGGAGGATAGTGATAAATCTTTCCCTATGGCCACTGGGGGATAGGGAAAGAAGGACCCAGCTTCGTTTGCAGCTAATAAAATTCAGATTTGACATTAGGAAAAACTTTCTAGATAAGAGGGCGATGAAGTAAAGCTAGCTAGGGAGGGCATGGGTCTTGTTAAAATTCATAATAAAGGTGTTTTATTTTAGTAATGAGCATCGAAAGAATAAAGATGTTTCTTGTTTAAATAACTATTTTGGGCTGGTGCCTGGGACTGAATTTCCACATGTCAACAGTACAACCATGTGGATGCACTTGCAAGGAATAGCTCTTGGACTGCAAACTTCAGGGCATATACGCTTTTTTCATGATCAGCGTGTACAAAACCCAGCATCTTGTGACCGCTCTCTTATTGCGGGATCTCTGCATATTGCTGCAATACAAATAAGTCATCATATAACACAAGGATTTGTATGAAATTTTACAAATACAGGAATAACCTTTCTCTTATGATTTCATTTCTGGCTCCACTGTATTTTTTTCCTTGCAGGTTCATATCCTATATCTCTAATCCCTTCTTTGTAGATTTGCTGTGTGTGCACAGCTAGAGAGACATCCACTGATTGCTGTTAATCCTTTGAGTGTTTTTACATTATACAGCGTATGTCCAGTGAAAGTTCTGTCATATGGTTTTAACGATACTTGCTGATCCTCCAGTGACACTATTGGGAACAGAAAATCGCACCGTCGTGTTTCCATCCCAGGAAGTTCTCAGGCTGTGAACTGGGTTTTCTTCCATAGCAGAGAATCAAAGAACCTCTTAATATTTTCAGAAGTTCAGTCTAATGTTTTTGCGAACTTAGAAAAGAAACGGAAGGTTGGTCTAAAGGCTGGATGTGGAGGTAGGAAGTCAGCATACAAAGGTCCCACACCGGGTCTTGGGACTTGCCTATGACCTTGCAGAGGTCAAAATCTATGGCTGTAGCTGGTCAAATTTTTTCTTGAGACTTATAATAGAATACGGATTTTTCTCATGAAATAAACTCTACCAGGGAATACATTTGCTACAGAATGCACTTTCTAATCTTAACCTGTTTGGATTTTAAGCGTATCGTTAGGTATGAGGGCTTTGGATTTTCTGCTGTTTGGCTTCAGTTTAGTTGCAAAATCTGTTAGAGGTGTCTTACTTTAAATTTGCGATGTATGTGCTTAACCTTCATTCCACCTTGAGGTAATTCATCTCTAAATGAACACTAATCAAGAAACCTGAAGTCATGACTACTGTGGGATACCTCTAATATTTTGAAGATGAGTAATATTAAGCCTAAATCCCATTTAAAGAGTATGTTCACTGGAGTACTAAAGCAGTACAAATCAGCAAAACAAAAAAGCCAGTTAAACTGGGTTTATAGTTGCTTTGCTTTCCACAAAAGCACGAAGCACCCACGGGGTATTAATTACCATATTAATTAATAATCTTTTTACGGTTCTTTGCAGAAGATAGGTGTCTACAGCATCTGTTGCGAAGAACCGAGAAGTGGTCAGTCTTGTCTATTAAAATAAGCTGGGAAAGGAAACCATATGTCACGAATCTCCTCTGCTGGGGGGTCGCTGGGTCACAGGAGAACTTCTGGACATGGTTCGAGCCCACAGCTCCATGGTGAGCCTTCTAGCCCCTAACTCTTGGTTGTTCTGCAGGGGATTAGGATAACCGTGTGCTCCCAGGTCTTCCTGTTACAGCTGTGGCAACATGAAAGGTTTACTGGGATAGAAGGAGAGGACAGGAAAGGGGTGGAGGGAGGAGAGGGGGAACTCATCTGCCCTGATTTAGATATTGAACGACTGGACTTCAAAGACTGTGTTAGTCACCCCAGGCTCCGCATACAGTCAGTGGAGAGGAAAAGGAACTCAAGAGAGATGTTTGTCTCCTTTCAGGACAGGAAATGCCTGTTTCTCTGCTGCCTGTATGAGACATCTAGGTATCTCGCTACTTGATACGTGAAGTTAGCTGAGATGACCTTGCATGGCCTATTGGTTATGGCACTCTCCTGGGAGGAGAGAGCCTGAGCTTCAGGGCCTTCTGACAGAGTTTGTGCAAATTACAGGTCACACAGACACAAGCAATAACGAACAGAGAGTCTCCCTCCTTCCTCCTGCCCAGAAGAGCACATTATCATAGGGGGTGAGATATTGTTGAGGAAAGGGGGAGATGCGTGTTTGAACGTCCTCCTAGAGGAGAAGGAGCTCAGTCCATGTGCCACTTCCAGCAGAGTGCTTTTACCATTAAGCAACTGCCTAAAAGTGGGAACCTGCTCTGTCTGCGAGGCAGTAGCGACTACCATTACCTTTTGTAAGGAGGAAGACTACCATTGAGGTCTTGCCATGGCCCAGGAGACCTGACAGACTGGTCCCTTTAGGGGGTTTAGGCTGAAGAGCAATTTCAGAGGCCCAGATGGAATTGGAAGTGAGCTGGGTGCTGAACTTTTCAGGCTTGTCAAGCCTGAGGCTCTACCTTGGCAGGAGCATGAAACATCAAAGTTAAAAAGATGCCTCTTCACTCATCCATACCTGACATCTAGGCAAAGAAAACCTGACATCTTTCTCAAAAGGGTATCAAACCGAGCTCTTGCTGGCCTTCCCCTGGGTTTCTGACAGCCCTTGGACGATCCATGGTAGATCACAGAGATGAGGCACTGGCTGAAGGGCTCTAGGTGACGGCTGCTCCAGGGCACCACTGTTTTTCCAAAGCCTTGCAGCACGCCACGGTAAAAGCCTTGCAGGCAGAAGGCTGTGCTGCGGGCCAGTGGGAGGGAGAGCGGGAGGAGGAATGACACAACACATTACAGCCAGAGAAGAGAAAAGGATTCTGCATCAAAGATTATGTAACTTTTGACATGTCCTATATATCACGATCCAGTACCAGGGAGCTAACACTGTGCCATGCCATGTTAGCAGTGCTTGCTTTAGACAGTTATTGTTAAATGACATTACCGTCTTCTCAGACGTTCTCCAATTTCATGTCTACTATGTCCTTATGGGGCAGCTCCTTAGATAATGCCTGCTGCATGGCACCAAGCTGGAGCTGCACACTGCACATGCGTGTGCCCGGACAGTGGCAAGGGAAGCCACTCTTATCTCCTGTTTCAGCTCCTTGCAGAAGGAGGGAGGCTTACGGATGAGCCCTTCACCCTACTGCAGACCAGCACCCATTAGGACCTGGTTTGCATTTAAATGCACCTCAGGAATGGGAATCCTCATCGTTTGGGAAGTAAAATCCTTTGGCACTGTAACCAGACCAAACCCATCTTTGCTGGCTTTATGGCCCCTGATAGCTTTTCCACATTTCACATGGGACTGGGCTCTCAAATGCTTTTTACCAGCTTGACCAACTCCCTCCAGCGTCTGGTGGGGTTTGTTTTCCCACTGATATTTTGCTTATTCCAAATGAACTCCACACCTTGATTTTTTTTTTTTTCCCCCCAGTAAAGAAATGGGCAAGTGAAAGTGCATCACGTGTAACGTCTGGGAACAGCGCGGAGGCAGCCAGGCAGCCATTGCAGGGGTTTGGCACCTCACGCGGGAATGAGCACATGCAGGTAGAATGTTATTCCGCTGCTCCTGCTGAGTGCTCGGCAGTTCACTCTCTGCTGAATCCTAAAGTTGAGCAAAAAGCAGCTGGTTAAGGTAGAATTTGAAAATCAGTCATAAGATAAACAGGTTGCAACATTAAGCACTCTCCAGGGGAAAAGCAGTGTGGAGCATATGTTCTTACTTTGGAAGATATTTAAAAAAAAACTTTAATGGACCCTTTACTGGCTTATGCTAGTGGAGCTGTTAATTAATTAAATAACTATACGTGAATGGCATCCATTGGGAAAGAGCCTCACAGCTTCCAGATGCCAGTTATTGGCCCCATTACGGGACTAAAACTATTACAGTAAATCATTACATGCTCCAAGATGAACTGGCACACGATTGCTGTGAGGAAGGATGGAGCTATTCTCACTTGTGCCATTTTGTGCCAGTTTTTATCTAGTGAGATTAATTAGTACTTTTAGAAGTGCAAGTCAGAGCTATAAAATATTAAAGGATATTCCATCAATGGAGTGGAGACATGCTTAAGCAGGGCTTTTAAAACTTTTGGATGTTGATGGATAGATAGGAGTTGGAAAAGATAATGAGCAACATCTGATTTTGATTTTTTTTTTAAAAAAAAGGTCAGATTTATAGCTAGCGAGACTGCATGAAGTCTCCTTTGTGTGCTGTGGGAATACTCAGAGGAGGACATTAAAGTTTATCACTGAAGTTCAGGTGCCAGGTAAGCAAACAGTTTCTCAGGCCAAAACCAATCATTTAAGACAGTTATTCCAAATACAAAATCAACCAGAAAGTATTAAATAACCTTTCAGCCTGGATGCTCCGCTGGGAGGGGAACATTTCCTGACATTGGATGGCAGCCTAGAATCTACGATCTGGCCTAGAAATGGCTTTTTTTTTTCTTTTTTACTTAATAAGCTATAAATTTTCACCCCAAATGACCACTGTGGACCTTTCTGTCTTCTTAGGCTGTGAGAGATAAAACCACTGAGTCACCTACATCATCCCTTGCACAGACAGACTGTCCTTTGAAAATCTTCTTGCCTGCTTGGTCTGTTTTGAGCCCAAAAGCTGAGTACTGAAGAGGCACTCCAGGGACTGTTTATACAGTTCACCCAATAATTAGTTCTTAGAGACATTAATTCATGGGCAGACACTTCCTCTGAGAAATTATTCCACAGCTGAAAGTCCTCCCACAGCTGGACAAGGCAAGCTGAGCACACAGGCTCGGAGATTTTACAGTCCATCAGCCAGAGCTTGGGAGGCACAGTGCCAAGGGGACCTCCGCCGCCGTCCTCTCGCTCTGAGCCCCCGTCCGGACCACGCGCAAACTCTCTCGCCTGAGCACAGTAGTTCAAACGGGGCCAAGGGGGCTACAGGGAGCCACAGCGGTGCCTTTGCTGATGCTGATAACCAGTGATAGCCTTCCCACGCAGCCCCGCCAGGGCAGACTGAGAGATGCCATCGCTGATAGACCTCCACTGCTTACTGCAACAACCTGTTTGCCCAGAAGGACAGATGAGATCTCCCATGGCTCAGTGGGAAAGCATCCCGGACCGCTCCAGCACGAAGAGCCTCTGCATACGCCCCCGGGACACGTACCAGGGGGTGGCAGAGGGGCTGCAAGTGAAATGCAGCTCTGCTGCTTGGCCACTCGCATCCAGGTCAGGCCAATTGCTTGGAGGACAACATCCCTTTCCTACACCATGGTGTATGGGACACAGTGTAGACCATGTGTCCAGTAACTCTTCACCATGGGTAGAAAAATTAGGTCTTTATTGGGTGTGAGGAGTCGCAAGAGAATTGATATTTGGGGGAAACCAACCTCATCTTGTTGCTTCTCCTAAAGTGAAGGTAAGGCCACAGTCAGAAACCGCATTCACACGAATGCTATCGGGAAGTGTGGCTTACTGTATGAGAAGTACGTGACTAACTTTAGTTTGCTGACTAACCCCTAGTTCAAGGAAATAAATTGATTTATTATACGAGCATGACAAATTGAGGCACTGGTCTTGCAAGTTGGGCTGTGTGAGCAGATCTCTGTGTCCACGTGGCTCTGATAGGGCCCAATAAGGCTGAGAACTGGGTGTTGTAGTTGCCAAACCAGCAATATAGCTGGCTCGATAGCAATAGTTTGGAAAGTTTGTGTTTCTATTTTTCTGACACGCCTGGGATTTGGGTGGGAGCCATGGAACCTACGGCACCTAAGCTGAAGCACAAGGACAGACGGCTGCTTTGTCAGCAGGGCAGCGTTCCGCAGTGTGCGTGCTGGTAAGAAAGCACTGACTTTTCTGTTTTTAAATGAAAACAAATTGCTTTTAGGACCTTGGATCTGACAAGGGGAGTGTCACTGTGTGTCCAACACAAACAAAAAAATGAGCTGAGCCAAGAGCAGCCCAGTGCTTGTCTCCCATCCCCTGGCTGTAACCACAAGAGACTCCTCTTGGCTTGTGTGAGAGTGGGAGGGAATGCAATCACCAAGCAAAAAATGTTGTTTCTACTTGATAGTTTAATGTTATGTAGGCAGGAGTTATGCTTTTCTACTGAGCATACTTTTCTACTCTATGGAGTAGTATGGAGTAGTATGGCCCATCTTTTGCAGTGAAGAAAATGAGATAGAAAAAATGCAGCTACTCTTTTTCTGTGATACAGATTATTATTAGTTTGCTTGGTTGGTTTTTTCTGAGTGGAACATTTATACCAAAAAGACTAGTGTGATGTTAAACCATCAACGTGATGGCTGATGTGTTTGACGGCAAAGGACTACAAGTAACTGGGGGCATGAATAGTATAGAGGAAGAGAAGCAAGAGAAGATGTTTAGATCATGGATTTTGATCCAGAACACGGTGGAAGCGAGTGCAAGTCATCACAGTCTGGTGACAGGACACTGGCCTCTGTGCAGTGAGGCCGTGGGTACCACTACAGGCCCCTGAACTGCAATGTGAGATGACAGCGACTGTCAGCACAGCCTGCCTTCCTTCTCCAGTCGTCATCACTGGCTCTGTGTGTGCATGCGCTTTGCTAGCCCCCACAATATTTTTTTCATGCCCTATGTTCTGAGTATTTTGGGAAAGAAGTAGGAAAAAGGAAGCCAGCCATATATGATGATTGTACAGTCAATGGTGGATTTTGACTTTCCAGTTGGAGGAATAATGGACTACTATTAGAAATCTGGTTAGGTTACGTATATTCTGGCAGACACAGCTGGAAAAAAGCTTTAGGTATAGATGCAAAGAAGTCCCGTCTGACTTTGTAAAGATGGATGCACACCCTTACCTTTAAAGATATACATTTTCCCATTGACTTCCCTGGAACTATTCATGCATTAAAGATATGCATGAGCCTTTCTAGAAATAGGGAATATAAATGAGACTACCAAAATAGTTAACCAGCAATACTTTCTGTACAATGAAATAGGAAAGTTTACCAGGAGTGTGCACATAGGAGCTCTTAAGAACAGATAAAATCTAGGCCACATTGTTAAAGGACAAGGCATTGTTGCTTATGTACGAGAGGGTGTTTCCAGCTGCCCATAGTGCAGAGTAGAGTGCAGTCTGCAATCGTTACGTTAATTAAGCAATTTACTGGAATTTAGCATGTGGTGGATTGGCAGGAGGCAACTTTAACTTGGGTTGTGCGGCTGAGATCCTTTCATTGTGTTGACGACCCTGAGTCATGCCAACAGAGCAGCACACTCAGTAAGGCATTTCTGTTGGTGGCTTCTGTGCAAAGTCAAACTTAAACAATGCCACTAGGGCCTGACAAAGAGAATTGATAAAAATGAACAAGATACACATTACTTAAGCAGTCTGTTGTGGGCAAGATATCCAGATATCCAGAGATATCCTATCCGATGATAGGTAACGACTTATCATTCAAGGAGTAGCTTTTCCGGACTGGTAAGACTTCTTCTGTTAGTTATTAGCCTCTAATTTTATTTTTTTTATATTCACATGGGAAGTATTTCCATTTTTATTGTCTGTATCAGCTTCTTCACGTTGTTTTAGGTTTTCTTGAGAGATGTATTGTTTAGCTTATGCTGTAGTCGTTAGCATTTAAATCTATAGGTTGTTCTGGAGTTACCATGGTCTATGTTTGTGAATATTAGCTACATCATAAACTTCCAGCAAATAAGCAATATTGTGACTTGAGCTAGTGGTTGGAGATGAACATGAACCCAGCCTACAGCACTATTGAATCCATTTTGTGGCTGAAGGCCACTAGTTTTTTCAAAGCTGCACTATACTCAAGCCTTTTACATTTGTGTTTGCTAAATCATCTTAAAACAGACGTTTAAGCTTTGCTGTTTCGTGGCAGAAGTTTTGGCAAGCTGCATTCTCAACTATCATCTTTTACGTTTCCTTTCATGCATTAAAAATGGTTACTTGAACAAGGCCATCAGCTCGAAGTCTACAAAAAGGTAACTCCTTATTCAGGAGTACTTAAGACTTTCACGCAATTGCATCCGATTGCGGGGGGAGTTGATTCTTTGTATCAAGACTACACTCTGACCTCTCTTTTCTTCTGTATTCAAAACCTAATGTCACCCTACCCAAGATTATCGGTATCTGCTTTTGAGTATCAAAACCAACAAAGTAGTGAGAAGACAACCTGTGGGGAAACAAGGCAAGTCTGAAATGAGATAAGGCTCCAGTCTCTGCTCCAGTCTCTACTTGTATTTATTCTGGTTTACAAAAGGCTTCTTTTGGCACGGGGAGATGCACTGCTCTGAGCTTTGGCACACTGTTGCAGACAGGGAGGAAATCTGGGACAGGAGACCACAGTGTAAGAAAATGCACCTTGCAATCAGTTTTCATTAAACGTACTGGAGCTAAAGCGTTTCTCCATTCCCTTTGAATGTTCTGTTTCGTGTCATGATGGCTCTGCAAGATGAAATGCCTTCTGTCCTATCTCTGTGTTGCTCTCATTCACAAGAATCCTAGAGACAGCTAAATGTATGTTTCAGTGTGGGGATGAATTAACATTTTAGTTTTAGTGCATCGAAATCCGTAATTATACTGAATGGTTTTTGGACAGAGAGTCTGAAAACCTACCTGGTTCCCAAGAATAATGGGTTTGGCTTCAAATAAATGGCAGGACAACAGTGACACTGAAATGCACCAGAGCAGAGATTAGCCCGTCACCCATTCTAAATACTGGGAACTCAGCACATTTTGAACCTTTACACTGGTATTTGATGATTTCTTACCCTAACAGAAAGCACTTTCATTTGTGTTACCTTTATTTTCCTAGAAGCTAGACCTTGCTCCTGGAGAAAACAGGTTGTAAGATCAAAAGATGTAGAAAATCAGCCTTGTTGTTCTGCATCTGCATGTTTCCATCTTCAGGCTCTAACTCAGCCGTGCTGTATATGTAAAAGTGCAAATTCAGAAGGAATAGTTCAAAGTTTTACTCTTGGCTTTCAGACGCTGCAGAATTCTGTTCTCCTTATATCCAGTGCGTTCATTTAAATACCTCTCTGTCTGTAGCCCCGCCTGCACTGTCTTTTAGTACTCCCTCCTCCTTCTCCCATTGCCCATGGTATCTTTGATCAATCCACGAGTGGAACAACACTGTTGTGTAATGCGCAGTCCAAACTGGAGTAGGGCTTTTGTCCAGAAAACAAATCCAGAGACTGTGTCCCTTTCTTGCCTTTCACCTCTCAGATCTGCTGTGGGTAGGATACCACACACACTATACAACTTACCAGAAAAGGAAGTATTGGGAAATTTTGTTTCCTGGAAGAGATATTAGTAGTGGCAATAAAACCCAAACAAACATGAAAAGAAAAGCCTGTTTTGAAATCTCGACAATCTGTTATGCTGCTCTGACTCGTTAACATTCAGTTCATGGCCAGTACTGCTCGGGTATGGTAAAGTGTCACCAAAACTGGTAGATACAACCTCTGTCCTTCATTCAGAACAGAAAAACCACTTGAGTTTCTTTACAAAACAAAAGTGACTTCAATACAAAACACAGGCACGTGATCCCACCAGAGCAGAGCCATGTGTAGAGCTAACGAGTTTGATCAATATGAAAGAAAGGGGTTTACGTGGTGGTTTCTGTATCCCGGGACAGTGGTTAGGAGTCACTGCCACCACATTCGAGCATTGTGCTCTAGAGAAGATGAGCCTGCTCTCCCTGTGCCAGGAGGAACGTCCCTCCAGGAGCCGTGCTGGACCTCCTAGCAGGGGCCTCCAGGTGAAACACTCCTTTGGGCTGCGCTGCTGGTGATCAGTCACTGGGGTGAGTTTACTGATGTCGGTGTGAGTTGATCTGCAACCAGCAAAGACCTGAGAAATGCCAGAAATTCCCATTTCCACCACTGAGAAAGGCTGATTTGCTACTGTGGCGAACATGGTAAAAATGGGGCGCGTTAGGATTTACGTTCTGAATCCAGGGGTGTCCCACTTACTCCCTTACCATGGTGGGAGATGAAACCTTTGCTGAGCATTTAGCAGCCAGTGGTGCCTTCGGGAAGCAGAGCAGCGGATCATGGGGGCTCCCTGGCAGGCCCCATGCAGCTGAGCCCTGCCTGCCTCCAGCGAGCACTGACTGCTGTTTTATTTAACCACACCTGTGGGAGCGAAGGAGAAAGTTCAGCCAGTTGTTAGGATGCTTATGGCATCCCACAGGACACTTCCACAAAAATTTGTGCTAGCAAATACTTTTGTGCATCTGCTCTGAGGGACAGGGATGTTTAAGTTTTAATCTTTAGCCAAGGACTTCAGGGTTAATATGCTCAGAGTGCTTGTGCAGGCCATATCAATCAATGGGAAGGGTTGTGTAGCGTCAACCTGCAAGGTTTGTCGTGAACAGGATTGCAGAATAATCATATTTTGAATGTCTCCATGGATTTTAAAGACGGTGAGCCCCTTCCTTTAACTGCATGGACTATTCAAATATCTGGCTCTACTGACTTCTGTAGCTTCGCTGCCTACACAACTGGTCTATATCATTTGCTTAGGTTATTCATAAATTTTATTAATAGCATCATTTTCTTCTGATGGGTGAAAATACAAGCACCTGTATAATTTCACAAAATGTGACTTTATTGTCAGAAAAGTGCCACTGATACATATGGTAATTGAAGTGCAAACAGTGGCAGCAGTCTCACTGCAGAACCACAAAGTTAAAGCATTAAAATAAAGGATGAGGGAAAGTTTAGTCATGACCTTGTCAGCGAAAGCTCCCCACCATGGGGCAAGACTGCTCAGCAGCTGTGGGGACAGGGTGGCCTCCTACCAGCCTCCTGCTTGCCAGAAAGGGTTGAACTGTGTCCTGTCCCCAGCTGGAAGGAGCTGTGACAGGAGCTTCGAGTGGCAATCTGCTGTTCCCACCAGGACAAGCTCAGAAGAGTTCAGAGGAGCAGAACAGCAGTTCTGGAGGCATGTCCTTTCCAGCCAGGTTTTCCTCGCTCCTGCAACCTCCTGACCATTTTAGAGTTTGCTGTTTCCAGCTAAGCCATTCCTTGCCACCGTGGGCATTTTTCTACAGGCTCTTGAGGGAAACAGAGCCCTTTTTGCCTGCCAGCTTTTGATGACCGTGCAGCTTTCCTTTCTCCCATGCTTTAGCAAAGCCTTGAGGAGTTCCCCAAAGTCTCCTCTCTTCTCTACCCCTTCCCCTCTCACTTCCCTACTCAATCCGGGCAGTCGTTAACACCTGGCTTCTGGATGGTTTGGCTGTGCAAGTTGATAGCCTTGTTGATTGAGAAATTAATAAGCTCTTATTTGTTACTCAGCTTTGCAACAGACAATTTTTATATAGTACTCTTCACATTTTTATACCCCAGAGCCTCTTCCCACTTGTGGCACGGCTCTACCTTGGAGACTCTTTCCCAGCTGCTATTCCACGCATTTTGAATCTGGAGTAGAAGACACCTCCATCATTTCAGGGGTGGTATTAGGTGCCTGATAGCTGGGTTGTTCTTCCACTGTATTGCATTTCACATCAGTGAGGCAGTATGTGATCAGCCTTCAGATTAACTGTGTAGGGAACCTGCTGAGGTCCACTTAGGAAATGTCATCATACTGCACTGCTACAGCCCATACGTTCATTGGAGGACAAGTCCCTATCCATGAACCAAAATAGAAGAGGCATGCTGCTTTTTGAGGAAGGCTACGGGGAACCCAGCAAGTGACACGCCACTGGTATTCACTACGCTAACACCTCCTGATGTCGTGCAGCTGGAATGGCACAACTGTTTTGGCTGTTATGGAATCACAGAATATCTCCAGTTGGAAGGGTCCATAAGGATCATCGAGTCCAACTGCCACAGTGCAAAGCAGTGAGAAGGTCCTCCTGGCCTTATAATGTTGGGGACACACTAGAGTAATTTCTGTATCTAAAAATCCCATTTCATATTCCCTGGGAAGGTGGTAATTTTTTTGGTGCTGCTAATGCCATTTTATAGCAAGTTGTGGGTCTCTCTGGGACCAATCTTATTTGTGCCTTGTGAATTGTGGTGTACCATGTGGTGCCTTGTTTACTTCTGCAATTGTTCTTTAACAGATCAGAAAAGCACTGCTGTTATTTTGCAAGTCAAAAGCAGCTTCAAAGTTTTTAAAACTGCCTGAGATTTTACTGAGCAGAAATCAACCTGCTTTGATGAGCTCTCCACTAACATACACTGATTTTCTAAACCCATTCATTGCATGGTCCAAATATGGCATAGGTTTGTCACACGACTGGGGGATAATACTTCAAGGTGTGCACTTCTGTGAAAAAGGATTCATCACTGAACCTGGTAAACACACTGCACAAGAGACTGGGGGTCAGCTGGTGGCTCAGAGATGGTACTACTGAAGTGCTGACTGAGTCTGGAGGATGGGTTTGCAGTTGGTGGTCTGGCCGTTCAAAGGCTGTGGACTTGCTATTGCATTTTCACTGACCAGTGTCATCGTATTGGATATGCAGAAGACTGTTAAAGTTGGAAAGCGTGGCTCAAACCTGCCCCAGGTGACAATGCCCAGCACCATCTACCAGTGCACGCAGTATCACAACGTCCAGTAAAGGCAAATGCAATGATGTTCACTGATCTCTGCAGCACTGCTGTTTGTATTACAGAGGAGGAGGCTGGGAGTCTGTGGAGATGTTGCGCTGGAGACAGCACTGTCAGTGATGGAGCTTGAGCAGAGCTTTTGAGATGCGCTTCAGAGACAGTACTGCCCACCGTAGCAGGGTCTTCTCTCTCAGCAGTATGCTAAAGTGTGAGAGTACACATATATCGTAAGTCAAAAATCCTATTCACCTCTTCATAATATGGATGCTCAGTAAGGGTGACGTAGAGTCTCTCCTTTGATCTTCGCCAAGCCACCTTCGAGGCCTTGACATTTACCTGCCACTGCTGGGAACCTCACGGCCTTACTTGGCCTCTTTTTGTAGCAATGGCCTAAAAATCTTGTCCTTCTTATACTCGAAAACCAAGATTTCTTCTCTTTCATCTCTCCCCACAGGACTAGGAGGTCTTTAGCACAGGCCCAGCTAGATGTGTGAGAAAGCAGCCTGGCAAATGGTTTAAATTAAAAACTGTAGTGGTTGTGCCAACTCCTGCAGTATGAGTGCCAAGATCCAGAACATGGCTGTTCACCAGCATTTGGCAAGGCGGTGACATCTCATCACTGCTCTCCTTGAGCACTGAGGCCCACACAGGTACGCCGACCAGTTGGTTAGGGCAAGGATGCAAAGCAGTGTGGGAAAGCAGAGGGAAGACCGCCAAACTTTTCCCAAGGAAAGTCACAGCCACATTTCTTCAAAATCATCTACTCCAATGAGACACTGCTCCTGATTGCAAACAGAATGAAGTTTCCAAAGCTATTTACCAGTTACGCTGATGCGTCACATGGGTTCAATCTTTTATATTCGGGTACCCCAGTCTGCGCTGGTAATAAAGAGTGTATACATAAACTCTCAGCAAAGGAGAAAACTATCCACTTCCAGTAAAGCATGGTCCTGACACAGAAAGCTGTGAGAGTGCTTTTGGAGCTAAGTGCTGACTGTTGGGAAGGCGCCTAGAGCTGGAGGGGAAAAAAAAACCCATAAAAAAAGGAGTCTGGTTTTATATTTAATTCCTCCTGGGTCCAGAGGAGCAGGGTTTTATATCTTCATTATAAATAAACTATACAGCATCTACATAGTGGAATCCATCACCAGTTTCATCCCTTGGTGGGAAGAACATGCAGGTCAACTATGGCCAACTTTATATTTGCATTTGAAAGCATTACCATGCTAGACATGTTAAGAGTTCAAGAATCCTTTTGTCATACTACACGTTATTCATAGCTCAGTGCCACTCTGCTGTCTTCTTTCAGGCACAGGGACGGCCAGACCTCTAATTTCAGAGACTACTGCAGGGCATCAGAGTCATCTATCCAGAAGATCATGCAGATGCATTGTACTGATGCTCCTTTCCCTGTCTGAAAGTTTTTTCCACTGCCAGAAGCTTCCAAGCTCTTCCAGCGTTTCCCCTTCTTTACAAAATGCACAAGTCCGACGCTATTCTATAGTTGTTGGAAACATTAAAGCTGTCTGCTGCTTTTACGCAGGTGAGTATTCACTGCAACTTCCTAGACGAGCCCAAGTTTGGTGACGTGGCATGGCTTTCTCCTGAGGTGGGTATTAAGTTTGGCCTAAGGCTTGCCGATCACAAAATGATGTTGCCCACTGCCCCGCTATGACATTTGCATGTCAAAAATACATTTGAATAAAGAGGTTCAAGAGACGATTATTAGCACAGCCACAGAAAAGAACTAAAATGTCATGTTCCTCTCCAGGACATAGTCCAAGCCTTATGTCCAGCAGCCATCAAAACGGTATTGCCTTCTGCCTTTGTAAAAATACAACTGCAGGTATGTTTCCACATGAGAACCTTTCTCTTCTGCCACTTCCAAACTCCATGGAAAATTACGTGGCTGGCATCAGTTATGTAAGAAAAAGCAAACTTGAATTTTATGTGCAAGTAGAAACTTAAACCAAGCAAACTGTTATTTGTATTTTATTTGCTCTATTAAAAAGTCTAGGAATACAAAAAACTTTTTGCTGAGTATAAAAATGACATTTTCTTTCCAGGTGTCCATAGAAATACCGGTTTATTTAAAAATAAATATACCTGCAAAATACCTTAATTTAGTTTTGCTAAAAAGCTGTCTCATTATAAAAAGGATGGGGAAAAAAAGGTGAACAAGTTCCTCTTTATTTCAAGCTTGCTGCTTTAATTCGATGTTGCATATGAAACAACAAGCAAAAATTGTAAGGAATGCAAGAAGTTCCTGTGCCTACAAAAGCCTGAATAATACAATGCGGAGCTCGAGAACAATGACACTGGCATGAAAGGATTTTCATTTCTAAGAAATACCTGGATAAATCAGAGTTTAGGAATACATGCATTCTATCCTCATACTTAACGATATGTGGTGGCACTTATCTTTGCAGGGCCGATTTGCAGCGGCATAGACCTACTAACCCAAAATGCGCTTCCTCCCTGGGAGACCGAGCTGCAGCAGCACAGGTCGCTCCAGGTTAGACAGCGGGCTGGAGACTGGGCGGTAACTTAGGTCTAGGTGAAAGAGACGACGTTGGATTTAATATTCTAGACTAAGTATAATGCTACATTTAATATACTGTTCCTGGCTCATGAGGAGAAACTGCATTCTCCACTGACTACAATTTCTACATAGTTTTAATCGAGAAAATTCTCCATTAAAAAAACGCTAAAAACCATTTTTAATACCCACAGTTAATTAAGGTACAAACAAAACTGCTGCTTCCCAGGTTCTTTATCACTGCATCTTTCTTAGACTTGTATCCTGAAGGTTCATTTTTCCAAATGGCACAATTTTGGCAGAGGATAAGGTCAATGCACTCCCAGACTGCATGCTGCCTATCCCTCCTGCAAACTTACAGGGACATGCAGATGCTCAGCATCTCTGAAAGCTAGGCTTGCTATACATTTAAAACAAATGTGCAGAGCATGAATATTACAATTACCAGAGAATTAAAAAAATCTGTCTGCATTCAAAGTAAAAATCAAACTGGGAAATTTCAAAATTTCCTGAGGTGCTCTTTTTGATCAATTAGAACTTGGGCTTCATTTCAATTTAGGCATTTATTTTATAGTACAATGCAGAATATAAACTACATTGTGAATAATATAACAGCTTTTTTTTCCAGACAGCAATGCCAGAACACTTCCATTGTTTTTTCTCAAACATATTTTTTAGCAAGCATGATTTTATGAAGCAGTTAATCTTCAGTGGAG
Organism: Fregata magnificens; assembly: GCA_013389945.1. NCBI lineage: Eukaryota > Metazoa > Chordata > Aves > Suliformes > Fregatidae > Fregata > Fregata magnificens. The sequence continues at coordinate 140,558 of WAAD01030048.1, forward strand.
CTGTATTCTCTGATAGAAAAGGGGATTGCTTTTTTTTTTTTTTTTTTTGGTAGTAGAAATTATGTAACCCTGTAATTTTCACATTTAAAATTTCTGTAGCTCTACTTGAATCTTCCCAGTTTTTTACAAAAAAACCACAAGTATGTCCTTTATCATAATTCCCAGTAGAAGTGTCTACTCAGGTTAAACCATCTAACTTGGGTCCAGTCTAGGCTGAATGGTTAAGTTGTATGTTTTTCATGTATTTGGGTACTTATGCAAGTTCTGAAATAAACTAAACATTGGTGTTGATGGAAGAGAAAGCACAAATGAAATGACAGTCTATAAAATCATCACCTCTGCAGAGATGTTGAAAAGGCAAAGTTCACTCATGTCTCACAGTAAAAGAACTGACAGCGTGAAGAAGTGATCAGATGGCAGGTTTAAAATGAGATAGGGAAAAAAAAAAAGGAAGTTTTCCCACAGAAAGAATAATTAAACTGAACTCATTGTGAAAAGACGCGGTGGAACCCAAGAGGGTAAGTAAGTTAAAAATGGACTGGATGAATTCATGGAGGATAGGTCTGATCAGTGGCCATCGAACACTGGTCTGACCGCAGGCACTGGTCAGGAGCTCCCCAAGCCCCACACTGTGAGAGGCTGTGCCAGTGAAAACAGATTGTTCTCACACTCCTCCCAAAACCTTTGGTACTGGCTGCTGTTAGAGGTAGGACACTCATCGTCTTTGCAAAAATCCAGCCAAATCACAGAGATGCCAAATTTTATAAACAACAGTATAGATGTACACTCCTAGCTCTATATACAGAAGTCTGGGAACGCATGCCGAACTATATACAGCTGGGAATCCAGATATACATTCAGCTTGAAAAAGCTGGCTTTAGAAGTCAGGAAATTAAAAGGTAGGTGGCTCACAATAGAGTTTTTTAGGCATCTTCCTCAAAAAGATACTGTGCTAGATACTTCTTCTTAATATGCATTTTTGTTAATAATCTGTTCAATCTAAACTATAAAATGTGCTGTGGAACATGACTGAACGAATATTGCTGTGAGAAATATTTTCCCCTTGTTTGAGTAATTTAAATTTGTAAGCTAATGTAAGTTTTTGTATTAAATAATGTACTGTGTGCAATTTTCTTTCTTGTAAAGCACTTTGAAGCTTTCAAAGGGCACTCTAGGTTAATAAATAATATGGTATTCTTTGCCAGAACTGTAGGGCATTTCCCATAAATTCTGAATCTTCTTTGCCAGAATTGCAACATGTTGCATGCCAAATCCTGCACACAAATGTTCTACATGTGGCAAATATATATTGGTAAAGACCAGAGGCATGGCATTCCTGGATTTCTTAGAGAGAGTGGGGGAAGGGAAAGAAGTGGGAGGGGATAATGAGGGAGGGCAGAGAAAAAAAAAAATTATGTCTGTGGTTAAATCAAAAAAAAAAAAAAAAACCAAAAAAACCCAACCAACAACCAAAAAACAACCCCCCCACCCAAAACAACCCATAACCCACACTTCATTATTTTCAAAGACTAAGCTGTTTGCTGCATGCAGCACAAACTCACAGGTACCCAGAGCTGGGTCTTTAGTTTTCCTTCAGTTATGGAAATCAGGCCTCCATTTCTGCAATAGCTGTAGATTCTTCAAACCCAGATGTTTGCAAGGGTCAAAACACCTGCAATCCTTGCTTCTCCAAGCACATGCTAACGTAAACAGAGAGGCTGTGAGCTTGGAGAAGGATGGTCAGGATTACCACTATTTAATAGGCTGTGATAATGAATCCTCTTCTTCAGGCAAAGTCGTGAATGCATTTCATATGCCCTAGGCTACTGGGAATAAACCAAGGCCAATATCTGTAAAGAGTGAACACTCGCCTTTTTGCAGTCTCCCCCATGGACAACTAGGCTCCTATTTCTGTAGCTTGGAAGATGAGGAGTGGAAAGCAGTAACACCCAGAAATGAAGTCAGTGCATTTGGCTGCATACCACATTGGTTATATTACTGAAGGATACTAGGAGTTTAAAATGACTTTGGTTATAATTTTCTTGATTTAATCTCTTTATGCATGAAGCACAAACAAGTAATTTCAACATTCCTCGCTAGTTTGGACTGAATGTCTACAGCAATACAAAAACTCTACCATTTCGTGCCCTTCACTAAATTTTAAGAAAATGGTGACAAAAATTCGTGATCATCCAGCAATGAACAACTAGTTTAAAAGGTACTAAAAACTACTTAGACCTAATCAGGCCTTAAGCACCAGGATTTGCTACACGCTTAAAAAACAAACTGAAGTTAAAACTGAACTCCACATTCTGCAACACTAAATGAACGTTTTGCTACATGGTTTCTTTTGAGGTGGCAAGAAATGACTGTAAAACCTTTGCTGTTGCCAGAATTGCATTGCTTAGAGAAAAATATCCTGTGGGTTACCATTTGCTGCCATGATTTACAAAGATAAGGTTTATAGTCTGTATCAGTTTCATGTTGAAGTTTTAAAGGAAAAAAGCTTTCTGCAGCGTTTGTAGATTTCTGCATAAGTGTCTGTGTTGTTGCAAAGAGGGCTAAGTGATGCTCTCTCACAAGCTTTTCAAGACAGTTAGCACATTTCTTCAGATTCATCTCCTGCAAGTTAAGACTCTCCCCTCCATTGCTTCTGTCTATCCAATAAAAAGCTGATAGGCTATCTACAATCAAAAGGCAGAGAGAGGGGTGAGTGCAAAACATGTTTTCTAAAGAGTAGAGAGTGAGGAGTAACTGAGTGCTGCTACTGCAGTTCACAAGAAAAAGCCTTCCCAGGCATTGCTTTATCATCTCTTCCGTCCTTTGCGCCAATCTGTGCTCAAGAATGGTAACAAGACGAAGCATGTCAAAATGGTAGTCTGTATCAATGAACATGACTTCTACTTCCAGTCCTCCTCCCGATTTTGGAATGATGCAGCGGGCTATTAGGTGATAAAGCATTTCTGTTTTTCCTGTTCCTTCTGGACCATGGAATTCAATGACATCTCCTGTTCAAAAACAAACCAGCAAGCCATCAGGTAAGAGACTTTACAGCTGAGTTTTCAGTGCTTACTGAACCAATATTCACTACTCCACTACTTGGAAAATGTATTTTTTTAAAGTTTGATATTTGTAAAATTGTTTAAATCCTGATTAACATCTACCAAGAGAAATTTCAATTTTCAAGAAAGGCTTCTAAACTGAAGAAAATCAACTGGGAACAAAGGTTGAAAAAATCCCCTGCCAATACCATCTAGGACACCGGTATCAAGAAAAGGTTGGCAACTGGATTTCATCTATCATTACAAGTAGATGAAGGCTGGAAAGGAAACTGCTACACAAAAGCGGCCAAGAAACCATCTATTTACACTATGTGCACAAAATTAAGAAATAAATAAAAAAGTAGAGGACATGCAAAACAAAAAAAAAGTTGACATATTAGAGGTCCAAATCATGTTGGCACATCTGTTTTTATAGCACAGACTGTCTTTCAGCATTTCATGTCTGCTATATGCTTGTTCAGTATCTGCACATGTCACAAGAAACCAACAGGAATCTGTGACTGGTAAAGAGAATGCCAGTATATTTATTTAGCATTTACATTCTTCTGTGGTGATCATAACATGAACCTGCTTCTTTTGAAGAGGGGGACTCACAGATTCCTTCAACTCCAGGCAACAACTCTACTGTCTGAGGCAAAGGATCTCTGTTCCTAAACAAACTCAGCCTAACTGCCTAACTAATGTGGGTCAATAAAATACATATCACATAAATTTAAAATGTTAATGAAAAAAAGCATTATGCCTTTCTAGGAAACCAGTTCTTTTGTTGGATGTGAACGCAAGATACTCTAAAGTCTTTTCCAAAGTCGTCTTATATCAGAACAAGACTCTATAAAAAATTAATTTATTAGTTGCTCTTTATAAATTTCTAATTTAGGAAACCGGATCATTTATTTACGACATTTTGGATTTTAGGCAGAAGGCTAAAGACATGCAGTAAGGAGAATCACACAACTGTAACTGCAGGAAGGTGAGAGATTTCTATGGCCTTGGCAAGTGCAAATGGCATAACAGCTTTTCATATGGGCATGCAAGAGTAGAGAATTAATTGCAACTTTACTTAAACATGTTTGTGCCTGCCTGAGTTAACAGGGTTTTTCAAGTCATTACATAACTTCCAGAGGATGTCCTTGTCCCTAAGTTCGTATAACGTCAAGATGCAGCATGGGATGAGGGGCGGAGGGTGGCAGAGAAGAAACTAAGCTCTTATTTTACCCATTGCAAGCGCTGAAAGCAATTTACACCTGATGTGACAATTCTATCCATTTCAGTGATACCCAGACTGCCTGCCTCTCCATAATGAAACTCCCTGCTGCTCCACAACTGCAATTCCATTTTTATGAATTTCTGATACTTTGAAATTTATTAAAAAGCTTGATTGCCTCCCAAGCCCTTACTTATCTGTTCTGAATGGGTCTCCCCACTTTTGAGATGAAAGACGACTACACTTCCTGTGACATAAATCTTCATTTTCTCTTCCTGTTCAGAGGTCGCAATGTCCAACTCTGCCACTTGCAGCCAGCAGCTGCTCTGCTGTCACATAGACTGTGCCAGTGACATAACTGCATCCTGTTAGGATAAGATACCAGCTTGGAAGAATTCCTCCTAAACATGCTGAGTAGGTCATTCCCTCATATTTCAAGTCTACTGAAATATTTTAGAACAATTGCACAAGGCACCTCTTGTTAAGGAACAAAGTGTATGTTCTGTCTGCCACTGGCTTCGGCACAAGACTTCTGCCACTCTGACAGGCATTTCTGAGTCCAGACCAATAGCTGAATTGGGCCAATATGCAATACTTCACCTACCTTTACAGCAAAATTTGACTTGTTTTAAGAAAAAAACAGCAACTCTATATGGCCACTGAGAAGCAGCCGTGGGCAAACCTGAGTTACTGTTTGGTAATGATTCAAAAAAATTGAAATAAATGCTTGACTGTATCCATTTGAAGACATTTTATCAGGATGTCTGTGTGTTACTGCCTATAAAACTTTACATAAGGGAACTGTAATGCACAGAATAACATTGGATGAGCTTTTATTGGCAGAACTAACAAATTTAATTGAGTAAAAATTCTAAGTTGAATGAAAAATCATTCTTGAAGTTTTTGTGGTGGTGGTTTATAAATTTCAAGAGCAAGACAGCTAAGCACCCTTCAAAGCTTGTTCAATATTGCTGAACAAGATACACATCCGGGTTGGAGTTTGACCAAAACACGTTAAGTTACTCTGAAAAGAGTAACAGTTTGGACTGTAAGATAACCTCAAGAGAGCTGGGGATTTCTGTGCCTTCATAATTGTCAAGCAGGCTGCCCACAAGAAGAACGGGTGCAAAACAGAAGCCATTTATAGCAACGTCTATAAATGTGGCATTTCATTAAATTAGCAACCAGACTGTTACAGTAAGATAAGAGGGGAAATTCATCCTTCTGGATAAGAGTGGACAAACCATGACACGGCAGAGGAGGAAGTGTGGCCAGCAATGTTTTCAAGAAGCCTTTGACACCGTCACAATAGGTCATGGAAGAAACATAGTGATCGGTAGTAGCATCATCCATTAATGTCAAAATACTCCGAAAGGAGGTTTAGTAAAGAGATACTGTTATGGGATGGAAACAGTCTGAGAGGCAGAGTAGGAACAGATGCTTTAACATGAAAGAAAGTTAATGGGAAATTTTCCTATTAGAATTGGCGTTGCCCGATGTTAAAAAGAGCAGATGACTGTTCCATTAGCTTGGCAAAACATATAGAAAACAAACTCATTGGGTTAATAAAGGCTTAAGACTGTGAAGATTTAACAGATCAAGATGGATAAGCAGAATGATTTCATATGAAATTCAGCACCGACAAATTCAAGAAGTACGTTTTAAGGAGTATCCCAGCACACTGCTTGGCTCACGATAGCTTGAACTGGCCCACTACAGTCAGACTGAAGAGTACAATAGTCCACTGCTATGCAATGGCATACAGAATAAACTAAACGATGTTACATAAAAATATATTAGTGTTACATAAATATTTAAGTTTAACTGGAACATTGTACTCAGTCCTGGTCATCAATTCAGTGTTATCTTTTGAATGAGAAAAGCCTTAAGTTTTGTCTGTAATCATTACACTAGCCAATGTTGGTTAAACTATTTTCTGATGCTGCAGTTATGAACAGGCTATTAGAATACTCAGCAATATCTCTGCAGGTTTCACATCATCAGATACCTTGAGGTTACTGGACTAGTAATTTACAATACTGTGCAGAAGCTGTCACTATAAGATTTGCACCATTTATAAGTGAAGTAGAAAGGCCTAATGTTTATTCCAAGTTAATGTCGGTTGTCATACTATTGCTGAACATCAGCGCTTTATACTGACAGCCACACCTTCGTGCCAGGGGCATAGGAGAAATACGACTAGCAATAGTGGAAGATTATTTAAAGCTCGTGTCACTTTTGCTCCATTCCAGAAGAGCTTAAATGGTATGTAATTAATATGCTTATGTGTTCTTAAATATGCAAGTCCATCATAATTAGAAGGAGTGACTAGAGTATCACAGCAGTACCTATATTAGCTGTTCGTATTTCATAGTACCCTGACATACATGTTATGAACACTTCACTATGATGTAACCTTTGGATAGTTTAATGAAACTTCATATATACGTTTGTTTGTTTCAAATACCATCAGGAAAAAGAGTAATTTAGGTCTTTGCATTGCTTTAATCATAGTATTTTAGATTAAGAACTGTTCAGTATGGACTTCATGGGCAATGTATTATAGTATTCCACAGTGACCTACTAAAGTCAAGTTCATGACAAATGGAGAGGTAGGTCTTCAACAGGGATTTAAGACTGAATAATGAGAACACACATCAAAATAACACATGCACTCACATAAATACTGTGCTACTAAAAGACAAAGCAAAAATGTAATAAAAGGTGAAGTCCATTTATGTATAGAAAGCTGAAGGTCTGTGCTAATACATTATGCAACTTCACTGTCAGCCAAAAAGCATGACCAGTACAGATAGTAATTGATGCCATTTGTTAAAATCAGAAGAAAAATAGAAGTGCTTCAGAAGCTCAGTGACTGTGTTGGCACAGAGAAACCAGGGACGAATTTAGAAGGTTTACAGCCATCTCAGAACTGAGGTTCTGGAACAGTCTTTGGACAGACACGAACAACCTAACATAGCTTTAAGATCAAAGCTGATAATTTGATGAACGGAATTACGTAATGCTGTGGACTGCGATAGCAACGGCAGTTACTGACCCCCAGGAAGGCTTCTTATAGTCTGTTCTACCAGAACATAACCAGTTTAGTCTCAAACGTTTGTTTCGTGTGTAAAGTTCATTAAAAAAAGACTGAAAGATCAACATTTTCTATTACTGCATTTTTTCAAAACAAAAATATATCATCTTTTAAAAATTGTGAAGACTTTAGGAGCTTTGTGAAGTATATACCAATTTGACTACTGGTTCTTAATCCTTCTTGTGGGTAACAAAGCAGTTCAGAATTGAGAGTATTTAAATAACCACCTCTGCTCCATTTGCACTGGCTTACCAGTATTTCTCTGCCCTTTATCTTTGTTATATCATATTTGAAACATTCAGGGGCAGGAATCATATATTGCTAAACCCCTAATGTATTCTCAAGTGCTGCAAAATAGTACACAAATAGTCTCACAGTGACTGCATTTGTAGACTTAGCATCATCTCTCATCCAATTATCTTGACTTTTTATTGCTTTTTCTGCTATTTCTTCTGAATCTTCTATAATTTGTGGGAATTCAAATTGCAGACAAGTATGTTGATAACCACTGCAGCCACATACTTTTCATATGAAATCCATTCATTCATACACACACTCAACAGCTGTAGTATGTCACAGCATGATCCTTACAGTTTGCCATTCACACTCCCTTTTTCCTATGTATTTCTAGTTTTGTGTAATCAGAGTTGTCTCTTCCATTGTGATATCCATGAAATTTCACACAATCTGGAAAACCAGTCTGACTTCCCAAATAATCAAGGAATTACTAAGTGTGCAAATTTCTGTTTATCTCAGGAATTTCATTAAAACATCCAATCTTGATCTTAAAACTTCTTACTGGAAGAATCTACCTTAAACTTGTTGTACCGGCATCACTGGGAGGTAGCCCAATTTCTCCAATTTGAAATTCTCATTTATTCACTGAAGGTCTGTATAAGCCATTTTGATCCTAATGTCTTCCGCAAACTCATTCAGCTGATGAGTACCTATGTTCATAATGGAATTGCTTCCAAAGTTCCATCTAAGTATAATCAGGATTTTTCAGGCCAAGACTGAATGGCTTGATGACTTGGCTTTATTGAAAAACACTGTTTGCTCATGCCCCTTTTCCTAACTGATCCAGACCACTCCATATCACTGAACTCTTTGCTATTTAGTGAACCTCGAGTTCTTTGCAAATTTCTGCAGTTATGGCTTTGTGGTGGTTTTTTAGACCACTGATTTAAAAAAAAAAAAAAAAAAAAGGTTAAATGACAGAATCTACAACAAATTTCTGTAAAACTACTAGAAACAGAGCAACGTGCTTGGGATTTACTCACCTACACCTGTGTTTTGATACCCATAAAGTAGATATTTTAAAGTCCATTTAATAATGTTAGGAATGGTTACTGCATTATTTCATTTTATCTAGTTTGCGTAAAACTACATCAACAATTGAAATTCTGAATCCAGGTCAAAAAGATCTACTTGTATGCTTATCTCTGTCATATTGCTCTGAGAATACTTTTAGATAAACAATTTTCCATAAATGGGATAAAGATACATTTTTACCGTGAACAGGAGATCCTTCCTCAGCAAACAGATAACGTTCAAGATTCTTCAGAGAACTTCTGCCCTCAAGTCGTGCAAGTAGCTTTTAAAGAAAAGACAGAAGAGACATGCTCTCAACTCAAAATAATGGACCTTGAGAATCAAATTTAAAGGATTCTGAGAACTGGGAGTTTTCCATGACAGCCCTATCAAAAGATTAGTTTGATTTTAAAAATGTTTTTGTAGATACATACGGAAACCTATAGTCTGGACTACAGCAACAGAAGGTTCCATCCTTACAGTTAGCACACAGATTCAATGGCAATAAGGAGGGGGATATACATTAGGGGAAATGAAGCTTAAAAAAAAAAAAAAAAAAAGAGAAGAAAAAGCTGCACAGGTAGACTAGCAAGAGGGATCGCCTCTGGTATCCAGCAGTGCTGCCATTTGACAGAACAAAGGGAAAGAGTATCATTTGTAATAACCATCACCTCCACAACATGCTGCTAGTTGAGAGGTGAAACATTACCCATCATTAGTCTCCTGAGTCAGTCGCTCTGCGCATTTATAAGTAAAAACATGTACATTTCATCTGAAAAGTTATACGGGACTCCTCTGGACCACAATCCTATTATATCATAGTTACTTGTTCAAACAGAGTATGGATTAAGAATGATCAAAAGTAATTAGCTACCAGTGGCTCTGCAAGAACCTTTCTAAAGCAAGCTTGAATTTGTAAAGCAAGTTCCTCCATAGCCCCTTGTAAAGCAAGTCCATTGTAAAACAAATTAGTCCAAAGTTCATGGACAATTTCTTAAATTGACAGGTATTTGCATAGCAAGTAGACAGGTATTCACATAACTTGTGTTATTTGTAGTTCTGGCATATGTTCCTAAACCAAGAATGAACATTTCACCCAGTGCTAGAGCTGTTATTCCCTACATGTATTAACACACACGGGAAAGGACGCTATTGGGATGCTCAGAGGATTGCCAGAGCACATACCCTGGTGCCAAATATTTCATTCTCCAAGACACCCAGCTGTCATTTAAAGATTTAAACAAAAAAATCCCATTCAGTTTTACCCCGTCCTCCTTAAAGCCAGTCACCAAACGAGCAGTGAGCACGCACCTTTAAACACACGCTGCCTTATCTCTCTTTCCTCCCTGCCACGTCGATGAGCAATATTTGCTCTGAATTGTCTTAAAAGTTGTTTGAACAGTTGTGTGTGTGTGTTTGCCTTTAATAGTAGAATAAAACTCCATTAAATGGCCCTGAATTTACTTCAGGTGGTCACGATGGGAATCTAAGTGTGACATTTTCATTGACATTTTAACATTGCCTTCCATTAACAAAATGTCAATGTGTTTGCCTTTGTTTGCCTGTTCACACATATTCAGCAGAGTTTGCTGACACGTCCACTGAAGAGCCATCGCAGACCCTACACGTGCAGCCCTCCCGTGCAAGCAGCTGCCTGCGCCTGGCCCCCGGAGAGGAGAGGCTGCACTCACCATGGAGAAGGGCCGGGAATCTCTCACCCCCTCGTCTGGCCGTGGAAGTTGAGAGAAACAGGAAAACCACTGCCTGCTGCTGCTTTCTGATGCTCTTCATTTCTTAGCAAAGGAAGCAATGCTCTGGCATGCAGCGATCATGGGGCCTCGATTATGGGTGCCGCTGGGGCTGGGTGTCACAACTATTGCTGCTCTAAACACATTTCTGCAGCCTCCTGTTCCCAAATTTATTTGTACATTAGTAAATACATCCTCTGCAGTTTATTTCTTCTGGAAACAATAAGCCCCCATCTCTTCTTAGACTATCACCTCTTTAAGCTTACTGCTAGAGCTTTGGAAACACACGGTAGATTGATCACTATCGTTTAAATATGAATCTGCAGTTATTTAAATGACAAGTGTATATATAATTTTAAATAACTACAGGTGCTTACTCCGAGCACTGCTCATGTAGGTAATTTATGATAATTCACTGATGATAGCGCACCTGTGTTTTTATCAAACTTGTATTTACTTCCGAGTTCTGAAGCAGAATCTCCAAAGGCACTTGCCTCATTAGTGTCACGCTGGGAGCAACGGGGTTCCTGGCAGAAACAGCTAACAATTTTCCTTCACATCTGACAAAGGTTTGTCCACACGACAGCAGAAGTGACAGAAGCAAAGCTGAGACAATAGACAGGCATCCTTCACCCTCTGCTGACATTAAAGATGGGGACAACATGGGTTTTTCCAAATCAGCAAAAGCCACCTTGGCTCTGGTCCAGGGGAGGCATTTCCATTTTGCCTTCTCACATCATCTTCTGTAAAATGAGGAGCGGGGGGGAAATCTACAGCTTTTAAAGGGTGATCTGGGTGGTGGACATCAGGTGTCCCAAGCTTTGTCACAGACAGCGTACAGAACACAGCAGCACAGCACCACTGAAGACAGCCTTTGAGTGGGAAGAGCTTGGGAAAAAAACCCTCCAAAACAATTTCAAGTCACATATTAGAGACCTCAGATTCTATAATTTAACTGTAGATGCTTGTTTCTTCTTTCATAATGCTCTTTTTATCTTTTTTTACACAAACCCCCCCACCTTTTAGCAACCTGCTAGTGGTAGGTCTTCGCTCTTAGGTGTTCCTCAAAGGTGTAATTATACTAGCAAGAAACTGCACATATGTGCAGTTACGTGTAGAAAACAAGCTATACAGCAAGAGTTAGGCAAGAGTTGGGTTAAACTGCATTAATGACAAGGCTGATGGGACTCAAATATTTCAACTATGCCTCTTATAATTTATCAATTTCATCTTTTTAATAAAGAAATATGCATATGGACAGTCCCACTGACTAATACATTATATGCTTACGCTGTATTGGTTTCAACGAAGCTATGCATAAGTGTAAGCATACATGTAGGTCTTGTCAGGAATGAGATATTACTTCATTAAAATGTTAAAGAAATTTAAATTAAATACTACAGCTCTGTTAGAGGCTGTGAGCTAACCTACAGGCTATTTACAAATACAAACCTATCTCGAGTAAGAGACAAAATTTAATTTTCAACCACTATAACCACTCTGACTGAGCTTTTGTAAACTTTGGGCAGGAAGACATATGCAAGCAATTTATCATTTATTTTATTGTGATATACCAAAGGTGTTTTGCGAGAAGTTCTAATTTGTTGTATTAATTATATTCAATCATAAGAGTACAAGACTGCGGTCTCAGTACAACCCTCACTAAAACCTGATCTTAAGCGTGAGGCTATTTGAGAAAGTATTGGTTTAAATTATTTTCTGTTCCAAGGACTTTTACCATTTTTTCTAGACAATGTACTTATACGTTAACCTTTCTTAACCCATCGGTTATCAATCCCTCCCTTGTTCAGGTTTGGTTATCCATTCCGTCACAGGCAGTTGCTGCCCCGTGCATTCCCTGTTGGCATCGCTCCTGTGGACAAATAAATGCATGTACCCACTTGGAGACAGAGCACAACTCCTTAATTTGTGTATGTTTGCTGGTGCTGGGTAGCTGTTACAATTTTTTTTTTTTAAAAGTGTGAAAAGGGCTTAAGAACTCAAGTCTCACTGAAAAAACATGGAACTTTAACAAGAAATAAATACTTGTTATTGCACATTTCTATGCTTTTATGTGCACTACTCAGCATATTCCGATACAGTAACACACAAATCTCTACGTAATTAACTTGCTGATTGCAAGTAGCAGTCACTAACAAATAAACCATCCAGCAGAGGCGGGGGGGAACCGAACCAAAAAAACCCCGAACTCAAACCCCTTTTCTCCGAAGTACAGGAAAGCAATTCCACCTTCCATACTGTTTATTTAAACCAAACCTTCCTCACAGCTCTTCTTCCTTACCGCGTCCACTCCAACGTTTGGAAGTGAGAGCGCGAAGGAAACATTTATGAAGGAATTACTGAGACACCGGCACGACCTCCCCCCGTGCTGCAAGGAAGCGCCGCTGCAGGCGTTCAACCCGAGTCCCAGGGCCGCAGCCGGGCACACAAAGGCAGGGCAGAGTCCCCCGCTGCCCTTGCCCCGGCCGAAGCCGGCCGCCCCAGCCAGAAGCCAGCCACCCGCCGAAGACCCTCCAGCAAAACCGACACGTTTCACGGGCGACTTGGCACGCCGGGGCCCTGCAGCGACTCCCGCCGCCCCCGCAGCTCCCCTCAGCCTGAGGCGCTCCGCCAGGGGCGCCTGCCCGCTCCGGCCCC